>JARFJB010001942.1:3439566-3574566 GCA_036346205.1 Vesta saturnalis
ACTATGTTAATTAGTAAAATAAATCATAATGCCTAAATTCATAAGAATAGCTTTATGGAATGCCACTCTCGAGCACAAAAATGAAATAAAATTATTTTTACAATGTAACAAAATATATATTATTCTAATAAGTGAAACCCATTTCTCCGATAAGACATATTTCAAAATATCCTTATGTAATACCTATGTCACAAACCATTCTGATGGTACTGCGTGCGAAGGTACAGCAATAATAATAAAACAAGTAATTATGAACTGCGAGACGCCAAAATATGTCTCGCCTCTAAGCGACTACAATCCGAGTCTCTGTTTTTCCGTACGAATTAACGCTCGCCGCGGTATATGGTCCTTCAAAACATAACTTAAAAAAAGAGACCAGTTCGAATCGTTTTTACCTCACCCTCGGCTCAAGATTCACAGCAGAGGAGATTCTAATAGTAAAAATGTTTGGAGTTTTCGATTAACTACCACCAAAAGTAGAGAACTATTGAGAGTATTGCAAGAAAAAATGTTTTCTTCTTATCAGCAGGAACACCCACATACTGGCCATCAGATCCAGACAAAACTCCTGATCTGTTAGCCTCCTTTGTTTATAACCAAATCTTCTTATGTAAATGTAGAACCAAATTATGTACTAACTTCTGGTAATTCACCAGTGATAGCAACAATTTCCACGTGCCCTATAATTATTTCGTCTACTCTAAGCGCCATAATTCAAGAACTGACTGGGACCAGTATCGTAAGAAGCTAAATGAATATATTAACCTACATATAAGTCTTACAAGTCCAAACTAAATCGAAGAAACACCAAACAACGTAGCAAGTTACTAAAAGGCGGCACAAAAAGCTACTCCAAAAATAGTAGCCCACAAGAAAGATTCAAATATTCCACTTGAAATTAAGAAACTAGTAGGGGAAAAGAAGAAGAGCGAGAACAATATGGCAAAGACGCCACGCTCCCACCGATAGAACTACACTTAATCGATTAAGCAACAGGCTCAAAACAAAACTAAAATCCTGGAATAAAGAATCATTCAAGTCTTATATTACAAGCTTAAACCGATATGACAACTCTATTTAGAAACCTGTGAAATCTTTCCGCAAGCCAACATTAGCAAACAAGAAGAAGAAATACCTACCCAGGGACGATGGGCCAAGAGCGACTATCTCGAAGATGCTTTTCGCCCTCATAGTAATGAGGCAAATGTCAAAATTAACCACTATCTCCAAACACCATTACCACAAATGGAACCAATACCATATGTTACTGATAGAAATTAATAGGCATAAATAAATAAATATGTTAACTTAAAAAAAATTCAAAAGCCGCCCGCATCTATAAGATATCAAAAATACAGTTTAACCATTTTCATTAAAATTTAATTAATTTTTAGACTTAACTTGCGTGATATTAAGAAACCTTATAAAGAAAAGTTATGTAAAATTAAATTTTGTTTAAAAAATATGTCTACACTTGTTCCTATAAAATTAATCGTTGTTCAGATATTGAAAAAATCTGAACTAACACTTAAATTGTACCTTAGGAATTTTGTTGCCGCTAAATTATGCGTTGTATTAAGAAATTTCATAGAACATAATTAACTGATTTGTTTAAGGCCTATATCTAGACATTTTTACACTTTTGAAATGTAGCTGTTTTAGAAATATTTGATAAACACCAAAAACCCCCCAATAAACCCCTCTCAACGCCGCTGGGTTTCTCCCAAAATCTAATTGCTCCAAGCGAAATGAAAACAAGTATAAACACAAAATTTTAAGTACATAGCTGTTTTCGTTCTGGAGTTATCGTGGATATTAACATACATCTACACACTCATGCATTTATTTGAAGAATAAATTTGATACTAAATAGAAATCTAATAAAACGGTTGAGAGTCATATAGAATAGGCTGATGTTAGAGATACCTGCAAAAGTGTTATCACTAAGCCAAAAAGGTATTTGAACAACAAAAATGCAATGAACTAGCTACATCTTCTTTCGGCAGTCAGGAATTTTGGCCTTTAGCTAATAAGTAAAAACTTTAATACATCTTCATTTCAATCCATGGCATCCTTTGACGGATTTGTAGTTGCAGATCCTGTAGACAGAGCCAACCTTCATGTGGATTTATTTGAATTAAACTCGTGTCTTAATGATTCTGGAAAAGATGTGCCCCCAGCCACCTCTTCCGCATACAATACGCTTGATCCCAATAAGGCGACTGGCCCAGACCGTATTAAATAAATGTTCCCCAGAACTAGTACCAGCCCTGTCTAGGTTTTATTCGATTTCTATGCCTTCTGGGGAATGTCCTTCATTATGGACTTTAGCAAATGAGCAACCTACTCCCAAAAAAGGAAATAAGACTGATTTCTACATCTACTGATCAATTGCCATCACCTACATTTGGTCTAAAATCATGGAAAAGGCACCAACAGGCAACTGCTCTCTCTCCTTGAAATTAACAAAGTACTTAGTGCCCACCAATATGATTTTAGGCAGAATCGTTCAACAGGTGATCTTCTTTCATATGTGACCCAAGTTTGGAACAATACATCAGAACGATCTGGTGAAACAGTTGTAGTCGCTTTTGATATCTCAAAAGCATTTCAACAAGTTTGGAATAAGTGTTTATATGCCAAACTCACTTTGTTTGGGTTAAATGATACACTCATAAATTAGGTTTCTGGTTTCCCTGACAAATGACGAATACGTGTAGTAGTTGATGGCTTCTTTACAAAAGAAGGTGGCATTAACGCGGGCGTACCATAGGGATCAGTTATAGCGCCTACACTTTTTCTATTATACATAAATGATTTTATGTCTTCAACGACTAACTCGGTCCCATGTTTTGCTGACGACAGCATTCTTCATTGTAGTTCATCTCATTTTGCTCATAGTAATACACCTTCTATCTCAAATCTAGACAGTAAAGCTGAAATGCAATTTCAATCAACAGAGCCATTCAACGAATCCTTGAATGGGGAAGTAATAATCTAGTTAATTTTAATGCCAATAAAACCGAGTTTTTCCTTGTGCCCGCCAAAAAAGGTCAATAATTTCCTGTTGTAAGCATGGATGGCTCAAATCTTAAGTTTTCAGACTTTATTACTATGTTGGGAATGACTGTATCTTCAACCACTGAGGTTTTTTGTACAGATATAAGCAGTACTTTACGCCCCGACAACTCTTTCCCAAATTCGACTTCATCTAGAAAGATATTCTCAGCTCTGGGTTGGTGCTTCCCAATACGCCGTCGATATCGTTGATTGTGTTAAAAAAGAGCGATTAGGCTTATAAATGACCCGTCCTTAACTTGCGTACAGGAATTGTTTCAGTTCCTTCTTTATATTATCGGTATTGCAACGGATATTGAGCTGCTGAAGTACACTATTTGATACCATCTCGGGCCACCTTTGCTAGGAATACTCGGTTCGTACTTCACATCATCAATGTGCAGTACAAATCTCTACTTGTCGTACCAAACGGACACAATCCACATTATTCTACACGGGTTCTAAACATTGGAATGATCTCCCCAGTTCCTTTTTTCTTCTCACCTATGATATAAAAAAATTTAAGGTATCCCTTCATAGGCCTCTTGGAAATTCACTACCCCCTATCCATTCTTCTAAGTGTTCCTGATTGCTTTCGCACTGTAAGCCAAACTTAGCATGTTCCAGGCATTTTACGAGGCTGAAACAAACGATTGAGTTCGGATTGGTAGTATTTTGGGACTTGTCTTTACAAACAGTACTTAACGCACTTGATTGCATACATAGTATACTATAGGAGTTTTATACAAAAAGTTCAGTGTTTATGTATCCAATAAGCGAACATCTTGCGGACAACGATCTTGAAATATTAACCTCTCAGATTAAGATAATCTTTAAGATTAGTTTAAATCCTGTTGTCGCTCATAGGACATGTAACCCCCAATTTTAAATTATGTTTTACAGTAAGGGTGAGATGTTCGAAGTCAAACTTCTTACCACTAACCCGCCCATTTCAATTGCCGTTAGTTGGCACTCTTCTTTTTTATAAGCACTACACGACTCTACAGCGCTTTTACCGTGTAGCACCATCTATATTGACAACAAAAGGCTACATTTCCGTAAATTCATTTATACGAGTCTGAACAATTCACAAATTCTAGTTTATTTACATTTAAAGATCTCACACATTTTAGTCAGGGACATGGACTGACTTGATGATTGAAGAGACAATAATGAGTTCAATAAAATCTCGAGGAAGATCAACATAGGGTCGTGAATTCCAGAATTTGAGGATAGATGGGTGGGTGGCTGCATGAGTGATTGCACCTCAGTAACAAAATCGCTCGCAGTATTTATTAAATTACACAGCACATGTTCTTAACAGTATGTCGAATTCTAAGTTCATAAACTGGTTCCATGTACGGACTTTGTTCTTTAGACTATGATACATTTAAGTGATGGTAAAGCTATCTGAAATAATGCTGAAGAAGTTGCAGCTCAATTATTAAATTTTAATTTTGATAAGGAATTTGCGTTAACCAAACGTCACAAACCTTACAAATCCTATGTAATTATTCAGTAAAATAATTTGTTCAAACAAGTCACCAAAAGGGACCAAAGCAAGCTTCAACTTTTAGTCAGTTTTGTATCGCTTAACAATTTTCGGAGGCAAGCTTAGAACTTCTGGAAAAGTACAACATCTGAAGGTTGTTGATATTACACAAATACTCAATGAAAATTCTAGAGAAAGTGTTTATGTCGATTGGAGATATTTTATTCTATGGCAGAAATCAGCTACTTATTAAGAAATAGTAGATCACTACTATAATTATGCATATGGATATGAAGGTCATATATAAACAGAAAAGGGCTAAACTAACATCTAATTCAAACTTAGAAATAGTCATTAATTTGTCCTCGCAATATATACAGGGTGATTGGTAATAATTTTAACACAAAAGTCCAATAGTGCTTCGTTTGCAAGATACAGTGTGTCAAAGTTTAAAAAAGTTGATTTTTGAAATATCTCCAAAACGAAAAAAGGTATTTTTCTTAATCTTGGTATAATAAGTAGGTATATAATGTATGTTGGTTTCGGGAATACACGTAACTTCAGGAAATAGATCTAACCATTTGAACACGAAACTTTCATCTAAACGTAAATCCAATAGTGCTTCCTTTTCGAGATACAGGGTGCCAAAGTTAATTACCTGCCAAAGTAGTTGGTAATAAATACCTAAAAATGCAAATATCCTAGAAACTGTTAAAGTTATCGATTTAGACAAAGCGCACCTTTTTTATCTGAAAAACATCAAGGTTTCGTATTTTAATAAAAAATCCAATTTACTCCATTGGCGTAGAAATTAGTGATAAAAAGATTGCACTGCCCCTTGAGTTCTACGCCACTATACATAATAAAAACGTATGAATGAGCTAAAAGCAATTTACTTTATATCACAAGTTATTATACGAAAAATAAGAAAAATACCCTTTTTCGTTTTGGAGATACTTCAAAATTCAACTTTTTTGTAACTTTGGCATTCTGTACCTCGAAAACGAAGTATTATTGGAAGGTTTATGTTAAAATGATTATAGATCTATCACTTCCCGAAATACGGTGGGTTCCTCACAAATCACCCTGTATGTATGTATATGTATATGTATATTATATATATATATATATATATATATATATATATATATATATATATATATATATATATATATATATATATATATATATATATATATATATATATATATATGAGGCTAAACCCTCAGGGTAATGAAATTGTCACTTACAAAGAAGGAAATTTTAATTTTGGAAGATAAACATATAATGATGTTACTGATTCTCTATAATCCCCAAAATGATAATCTTATAATGAAATCTGGTAAACGATTGAACAATGACAGATTCGGGGAACTTCAGACAAAACTAGATTCTGCTTCGGTGGATTATAGTGCTGACCTTTCACCCGATTCACGCGGGTTTACACCTGGCCGAGATAGCTATTTCTCTGAAACGGCGGAGAAAACCAAATCACTCTTTCTTGGATGGGATGTAAAACTGTAGGTTCCGTGGTAATAGGATGTTTGGCATGCTAAAGATGCTATACTTAATGCGGAACTCCTTTAGTAGGACAAAATTCTAGTGACAATAGTGCTAATAACCAGTAGTTGATGTGCGTAAAGATACGCCATTTCCCATTATGTCTAGACCTCGGCACACAAATACATATTATAAAGCTAGATTCTATGAAGAAGTGCATATTATTTTTGCATACTATGGCTTTTTATAAAAATACCAAATAGGCCTTTGTTTTGATGAAAAATAAATCTGACCTCTGTACAGGATGCTCAGAATTTTATAAGCAAATCTGCTTTAAACCCAAGTTGAAGGAATTTTGGATCGAATTGGTTTTGAATTTATACGGGGCAAGAAATTTCAATAACCATTTAAATTAATTTCGATTTATATGCAGTAAATTGTGGCCTCTTTGCCGCCAGCTGAAATTACTGTGGAAGCGAGTTTATTTTCTGCTGATTCAGTACTATTATGGGAAAGGTGGCATTAGAATGTTACCCTTCAAATTCAAACGTAGTAGTTGACAAATAATATGAATCTACTAAAATGAGGTTGGGAAAAAGAAAACGTTAGTTCCTATGGCCGTGGAAAAAGACACTGCTCTTGTAGACGTTAAGGAGGTTTTCTCTTGAAGTTGTATAAATTTATGTACCAATGGAGTTTGCGTGTTTAAGGAATTCGGTCAAATGTACAAACTGCTCAGAAATTGATTGTATGAATTTATTAGTTGATAAAGATTTCGAGGCCTAATTAAATAATTAAAAATTGCCATTGCACATTAATTATTTAAACATATGAAAATAACGGTTTATGTTTCATAGTGTTCATCTTTTGGTAAAAATTAACCAAATTATCTTTATTACCATGCAAGACAGCTTCAAAATTTGTATTTTTGGATACGAAACAAAAAACTATTCACTTTTTTTCGAAAAAACTTTCCGTATTTAAATGAATAACAAATGGCAGCCACTTTTTATCGTGATTTGCTACAGTGGAGGGGGGATTTTTTACCAAATCTGTTTCACTTCAAAATCTGTTTTACAACGCCACTGGTTTCTCCATGGGTTAGTTAACCTGTAGGTACTGGATGCAAGAAAATTTTCACTGGACCTAAAGGTTGTACAACCAGAAAAAGAACACGTTTTATGTGTTCTGCAGAATATACCAGTGCCTTACATTTTAGGTTTTAGATTGTATGCAGTTTCAGTTGGTTCCGCCTACTGCCGTACTGTTTCCAAATAGTGTTAATCTGGGATTGCCTCATTAGGCAATTTGGCTTCAATAGGATGGAGTACTTTCCAATTTTGGAGTTTCTGACTTTACTTGCTTTGATATTTTCTATTTATGTTAAGTTACTTCAACGGAACAGAAAAATAATGGTGTTGTCATTAAAGAAATTGACGATTATGTCATGACTCAATAATAAAAGACCATCGAAAAGGTCCTTTCATTCAGAAATATCGTTTTATAAAACAAGATTGACGTATCCGAAGATTTTTCAATAAAACCGGATAACAAAATCATGAGTTTAATGTGAAACTACCATTAATCAATACAAAAATTGGTAAAATGTATGGGATAAAAGTTTACATCTGGCCGATGGACACAACACTTTCTCATATAAGGAAACTTACTGTTACCCGCAGTAATTCTAACTCCGTATAACTTGCAATATAATAGGATATACTTACCTGCAAAATTATTTTTTTCTTATTCACCTGTATTTTGCAAATCACTATATATTTTTTAACGCTTTTATTCAACTCACTTTATCTGTCCGGTTCAAATCTTGTAATGGAATTTTCAACAACTTCCTGATCTCCGATCGAGCTGAAATTTGGGATACATGCGTATTCATGATGACAATACACGAATATATGTTTTTTGCTTAGACTTTTGCGGCCAAATTTGTACAAATATGGTCTAAATTTTTGTTTATACAGCTAGGACCTTGAAATTTAGGACTTAAGCCTTTGGCATAATACCATGCACAAAAATATACGACAAATTGAGTTCAAGATAGGGGACTGCGCCTGGGGGGCTCAAAGTATTGTATTCGGTCAAAAAAAATCAACTATTTTCTCGGTTGAGCTGAATTTCGCCGTACATATGTATATTGGCCAAATAAGCTTGAAATTTTTGTTTATAAAACTAGGGTCTTGAAAAATTGAGTTTCCTTCTTTGTTGGAACATTTTTAAAAAACGCTTGTATTTCCAAATGTAATAAAAAGAACAAAATAAGTGATTTATCTACCCAGTAACATCAAACATTTTTGTGACTAAAAATAAAAGTGTGGGGAATACATAATATCTTATACTTATAACAAAGCCTATCAACAGCTACATTAAAACACTGAAGTGCAAGACACTAGAAAGAGTGCCTCACATTTTTATGTTTAGTCACAAAAATTTTTGAGAGATAAAAAAAGTATTTTATTCCTTTTAGTACATTTGGAAATAAAATAATTTTTTAAAAATGTTTTTTTTTACTTATTTTTATTACATATTTGGATAGCATGAGAAATTAACTTTAAAATACTTTAGACTTGTTTTTGAAACTTTGCTATAAAATACAAAAAAAAAATTAAAATATTAACTTTTTTTTCTTATTTTCGGCAAAACCGCAAGCGCTAAAAATAATTCAATATAGCAGTTTAGTAGCTATGTCTGTCTACTATGTAATCCATTCATTTCAAGATTTCATTTTTATTAGAAACAGTTATAAGGGATTCAAATTTTTTAATTTTAAAATTCCTAACTCCGGTCCTGGATAAGGTAGGAATCTCATAAAGCTCATTATATTTTCGTTATATGTGACTAAAAATGTGTAAATTTAAAAGCTATGCGTTGATAGGCCAGTCACTATAACTTGCAATATCGTAAGATATACTTACCAACAAAAATTATTTTTTTATTATTCACCTTATATTTTTCAAATCACTTTATATTTTTACGTATTTGGATAGCATAAGAAATTAGCTTTCCAATACTTTAGATTTGTTTTTGAAACTTTGATATAAAATATTAAAAGAATTTAAAAAATAATTTTTTTTCTTATTTTCGGCAAAACCGGAAGCGCTAAAAATATTTTAATTATATAATCCCTTAATTCCAAGATTTCATTTTTATCAGAAGCATAGTTATTTTCAAATATGAAAGTTTCTAACTCCGATCCTGGATAAGTTAGAGAAATCTCATAAAGAACATTACATTTTCGTCATATGTAACTATAAAATAAATTACCAGTTCCGTTTTTGAGAAAATCAATTTTGAAAAAAAGGGCAATTTTAACCCCGTAATTAAGGGCAACATTTTATTTTTTAAAAAATATTTACAAACCGTTCGAAAGCATGTATTTTTATTTACAAGTTGCGATTTTCAAATTGCAAGTGGCTTCTATGGCTCTGGCTCTGTTTAGGAAATGCACCCCCAAAAAAACCACCCCATTTCGCCCCCCCCTCCCGTTAATTGATTTATACGAAAATGCAGTTTTATATATAACTTTCAGGTATAGGGGCCCATGTCAAATCTCATTAAAATCGATCAAATAGTCTCGGAGCCACATAGACACACAGACAAGACATTCATGAAGAATTTTTTTCGGGAAATCGAACACGAACGCTCGAACGTTGAAATCAGCGAAAATCAATTTCAAAATTTTATTTCGATTGCAATACTTTCTCTTAATATACGTAGTATACGAGAATGTAAAAAGGACAGTTAGAATTAAGTATATAATTTACTGTTCAGTAGGGTTTGTACTACATTAATTAATAAAGAATAATGTAATAAAGTAATAATGTGCAAGATAATATTGAGGACCAACTTTTTTAACCCGTCTCGTGACTGTCCTTTAACAATACGCTTTAAAGCTGGAACTGAACTAATTAATTTTCCAAATCTCATATTTTCCTTTTCCATACTTAATTCGCAACTAATTAACTGAAGGAAATAAAGTGTTGTTTAAGTAATTTGTTGTGTACACTAATCTTTTTAGGGCCACCTAATCTATCATCATTCTTCTTAATCATAGTTATATATAAGAAAACAATTTATACCTAAAATTAAATTCCATAAATTCAGAAAGCAACAGCGTAACAGTTTTATTACAATTTTCTTTTGATGTTATCGTGTAAAATATAATGGAAAGTTAATATGTACAAATAATTCTTTTGAGTAATCATAAGAAGCACGGTTTTGTAAAACACATAATTGAGACAAATTAATAAAACAGTATCCTCCTGACTTGATAACTGTAATATTTACTGTATAAAACAAGAAAATTACGTCGACACGCTCGAAATATTATAGCAGACTAAATTTTAAGATTGTTAACACAGTAATCTTATGTCTAGTTACCAACTTCTACGTTTTAGAGAAACAGTTCTACAATGAAGGGATATATTTTTATATTGTCAATTTTATCCTTAATTGATTTAAGTAAAAGTGATGATTATAGCTTAATTGATTTAGGTGATATTTTAAATGCTGACTATATGCCCGGAAGCTTATTAGTCTTAGAAAACCCGGAGGAAATTAATTTACAAAATAATACAAAAATGGGACCAGTTTTAATTCATCAAGGCAGTATTAAAGATGCATTAACGACAATGAATTTTCACAGGTAAGAATTGAAAAAAACATTCAATGCGATAAAATTACTGTAATGCAGAAGGATGATGAATGAATATTTATGTCGGAGTTACATTTCTGAACAAATAATATCTGAGATGCGATCTTCACGAATTCGACGACGATTAGGAAACCCTATGGAATACAAAGGTAGACCAAATGTTTCGATTCCTCCAAGTAATGTATCGATAAAGAATAATTTATTAGAAGATGAAGGGTCTACCAGCTATCAAGATTGGTTGAAAAAGTAAGTGTTTAATTTTACACTCACAGAATGACGTTTTCTTCTTTGGTAATTTGTATTTACTTGTTCGTAATGACATAGAAGTGCAACGTTAGAAGACATTTATCGTCATTACGATTCGCAAACATCTGAAAGTAATCGAGACGATGCAGAAGACCATGAAGAATTTGATGGTCACATAACAGGATATGCATTTCAACATCCACACCAAGTAGGATCTCCATCAAAATTTGGTCACAGCGGAACAGGTGCAGGTTATCCGTCTTATCATGGTTATGGTGGTGGCGGCGGTAATTTGCATTCTAGTGGTGTTGGGACAGGTGGAGGCGGATTATATGGTTATCACTCAGGTGGGCATAGTGGATATGGAGGAGGTACTTTTTCAGGACATAACGATCATGGATTTGGAGAAGGTAATATTTTTATCAATAATTTAAGCTCAATGAATGATAAATTTATTACAGGCCTAAGTGGTCACGGTGGACATCATGAATATACAGCAATCCATGAGTATCCCAAACATCACGGAGGGCATGGCAAAGATAAGCTAGCGGATTTGTTTGATGTTGCATTAACTGCTTTAGCGTATTTGTCGTTTGGAATGTTTATTGTTCAAGTGATTATGTGTATTTCAATGGGAGTAAGTGTCAATTTGATAAATAAATAATTTTTGTAACAATATTTGTAGACTACAACTACTGCTGCTATGACCGTCATGCCAATGAGTATGGCTGCAGATACTGGAGGAGGTATGAATAGAGGTGACGTTATCGGTGGTGGGCACATAAATGGTGGTGGAATAGGTAGCAGCGATAAGCATGATGAACAATCCAGCAACGATGATACTCCTTATAACCAGGAAAGTGATGAAGGAAATGATGAAGAGGATTTTGGTGAAGGTTATGTTAGAATTGGGAAAGGTGTTGGTACGGGTACTGTTAATAATGTTAAAATAGTATGGAATGGTTGGGGTACAGGAGGTGGTAGCCCTATTTATAAAGCGTATGTAGTATATACATTATTTTACAGAAACTGGCGATGGCGAGGCAGATGAGAGTGCCTCAGCTGATGCAGACATTAGAGATGGATCTAAAATTAGAGGAAAACGTGAAATACCAATAATCACACAACCTAACAATGAACTACTAAATGATCTATCACGACGTGTTTTAATTTCAATAGAAGCAGCTTTAGTAGCTCATCAAGATGACGGAGACTGCTTACGCCGTACTCTTTGTGATAACAACTTATATTCTAGAAACTTAGAAGACAATCAAAAGTACTGGATGCCCGTTTGGAGGTAAATGTCATTTAAGCGAATTTGAAAACATGCTTGTATTCAATTCAGTTTAGGAATGAGTTGGTTATCCGGTAAATTAATAAAAGGAATACCGAGTACAACATCAATGTTAGAAAGTTTAAAGGCATCGATTCTTGGCTTGGGAAAGGCTGATTGTGAATTCATTTACAGTCAATGCGATTTATCAAATCAAAGAGAAATTCGCAGAAGACGACGAAAGAGAAGTGCTTAATATTCAGATCACTTAAAATTATGTAATTTTATTTTTAATAAATTCTGATTTAATTTATTAAAACAATAAAGAAGCAATATGAGTGACATCTTGGGGATTATCTAAAAAGTATGCAGTTTGGGGCAGTTAACATGTAACTATAATTTAGCTATTTCAAAATAGATGTCACTTTTGCTATGTTCAAACGTGAATCAATAAAAAATTTATCATAAGAAAATGAGTCTTGTACACGTAAGTAATCAAAACATGATTTCATACTTGTCCCTACGCACAACTTTTATTTAAGTTAAGGTATAAAAAAGTATATTAAGGTATAATATCCATTTATGTTCACCATTTTCCTAAATTTTGTATCATTTTCCTATTTTTAGATAAATTCTTTCCTTCTTTTCTTATTATAAAGAATATTTATTATAATCTTTTACATGCACATAAGGCCGCTGTCTAATGAATACAAATATACGTTTGAATGACATAAAAGGTGGAATACTTATGAATATGTCATATTTAACGTAAAAAAATGCACATTGTATAAAAAGGAGGGTTACATAATCCATCACATTTATTTAAATTATTAAAAAAAAATTACCTAGCAGCAACGCTTTAGAGTACGAGAACTAATCCAGGATACATTTATAATTCCATTGTGTATCAAATCCCTTGCAGTTTGGTATTTTTTAGTTGGATGTAAATTTAAATTGCAAATAAAATTGTAAGCATTGAACAGCAAACTGTACAGAATAAATTAATGTTTTAAATATAATTTATTATTGTTTTCCCCAACATTTATGTTTAAAGGAGGGGAATTTCATACTAATTTCAGACGGTCTCAATTTCATGATGTTTTCAAAAACTACTGCGAATGTTACCCTAATTTCTTTCACGCAGCTAATGATTGACCCGATTACGTTCCTGGTGTATTTTAGAATTTCAGCTAAGTAAAGACAGATGCAATGACACCCAAACAACATGAACCTAACTTCATTGATTTTCATAACGATTTTTTATATAATTTTTCAATTTAAAACGATTTCTAATACTAACCAGGTAGTAGCTTTAAATACATTAAATCGATTCAAACAGAAAAAGTGTTTATTTATACCTAAATGAAAGAGTTCATCATGAAACAGGGAAAATTGTATGTACCGGGTGCACCATTAATAAAGGAGGCCAGCTGTAGATGAGAAACTACCCATCACACAGTTTCGGGAAAAAAAATATTGATGATAAAAGTGACCAAGAGAAATTGTTGGAAATTAGTTTCCAGTTCCTGCGATGGCCAAATTAGATAATCGGCTTTTTCTCTTAAATCGGCATTACAAAGTTAGGTCTAAAATAGTTTTGTTATGAACTAAGTAAGCTTATAAACATTTTCTTTTTTTAGCATTTGACTCTATTTTGTTAAATGAGGGGAAGGGCAAGGTAAATAATCATTTGAAAAAGATGTCATAACTTCTTTTTAACTCAACCGATTTTAATCCTCTCGTTTGAGAGGGTCCTTGGGAACTTGTAATAAAGTATTAACATTGGAAGTTTAGTTCTTTTTTCTAGTCGGTAGATGGCGTTTAGTGACAAAGCCCGTAAATTTTTACAATTTTCTCCAAAATTTTAAGTGTAAGGGTATAATTATTTTTAACTCACGAAAAAGAGCGTGAAAAAGATAGAAATTGGAGAAAACTGCAAATCCATATCTTCTTTCGTTACGAACATATGAATAAAGATAAATGTAAAAATATATCTTACAAGTAAGAGAACTAGAAAACATGGTTACTGTCATAAATCATTAAAATTTATTAATTACTAAAATATTAAAACAATAGGAATAAAATTTAATATATTAAATATCCTCTTGTGGCCGTATTTTTAATTTAGAACGGATAACAACATTTATTTTTTAAATTATTATATTGCATTACGAATCTCCTTTTTATAATATCTGTGACCCTAAAAAGGGCCGATGTTATTGAATAATGGTATGCAACAGCCCTAATACTGAAGAACTAATGACGCCCTAAATGTTCCAATTGTCACCCGTACTGTTCAATACAGAGCTGTAGTATCTCACACATAGACAAAATAGCAGCCTAATAAAAACAAGTAGGTCTTGAAATTCCAAAAATAATACAAAACAATAGCCACCTTAGGTATTGCTTTGTGTTAATCAACAAAGACATTCAACGTATCCTTAAATGGGAAGTAATAATCTAGTTTAAATTAAACTTAGTATTGCCCTGTGTCTTAGATCATATGTCTATTACTATGTTAGAAATGATTGTATCTTCAAACTTATCATGGGTTGACCATCTTCTGTCAGCTAGTAAAGCAGCTACTCGTGAAATAGACTTTGCCTACAGATCTAAGCAGTACTTTAGCTCCATTAAAGTTTTCGTATTTGATTAACCAACCGTTGTTTTCAAAATGCTGTTAACAAATAGCATTTGTTATGCTTGATGTATATTTTGAATGCATGAAGGATTCATCTGTTGCTGCAAGAGTTGATGCTGCGCGGTGTACACAAAGGCATCGTTACGAGAAAAGACTTTTTGAGCGATTGGCACTGTGTTTAAGAAATACCATCTTCCCGTCTTTCCTACACGTGGTAGAGGCCAAACTGAGGAATATATCGTAATCGTACTAGCGTATACCGAATGTAGTCCTCATGTAAATACGAAGCACATTTCTAACTACTTAGGAATCACCGAAACTACCGTCAACCGAATTTTAAAAGACCCTGAAATATATACCTTGTCTTATTAATATCGCTAATAAGAAAAGTTTTATTTCAAATTTAATTAACACCCTCGATTTTCATAGAAGGGTTGATTATTGCCATTGGTAGCTAAACACAGTAGCTCGACTATTATCAAATATACTATGGGCGGATGAGGCTACTTTTAACAGCGATGGGCATGTGAATTTGCATATCATGCATTAATGGTCGCAAACCAATCTACATTGGATGAAAGAGGTGCAACATCAAGGTAGGTGGAGCGCAAACGGTTGGTGCTGTACATTAGGAGGAATGATTATTGGGCTATTTATATTTAATGAAAAACTGATCAGTGAAATTTACCCCAATTTTATGACCAACGAATTTCCAGTTCTTTTAGAAAACGTGCCATTAGAAACACGCTAAATCGTGTTTTTTCAGTATGATGGCTGTCCAGCCCATTTTTGGGCAAATATCCGTCAGTGCTTGGACAGATTCCTGACAGATGGACAGAGAGGGGCAGTTTATTCCAGTGACCAGCCAGGTATCTATATTAACAGAAAAACTGTCAGCAAAAGTAGAAAAACGTTTCAATTTGTAGGTCACCTGATCTGACCTCTTCGGATTTTTATTTTTGGGGGAAGTTGAATCATAGTGTTTATTTAACTAAACCAACTACCAGGGAGTATATGGTAGAGCGAATAAGGAACATCATTCGACGTATTCCAATGGCGGAAGTAGAGACTGCTGTTTTGTCTACGCGTGAGAGGTTGCAGCTCTGTATTGAGCAGGACGGCCTACGATTCGAATATTTGGGGAGTCATTAGTTCTTCTCTCTCCAATTCACTTCACTTCACTTAACTCTTTTTCGTGAGTTAAAAATTATTAAACTTAAACTTAAAATTTTCGACAAAATTGCAAAAATTTATGGTTTTGTCACAAAACTCCATCAACCAACTAAAAAATCAATTAAACCGACAAGGCTTGTATTTATTAGAAGCACCCAAGAATCCTCTCTCAAACGGGAGTTTATAAAAATCGGTTTAGTTAAAAAGAAGATATGACAATTTTCTGTAAATTTGCAATTTTAGTACTCGCAGCTACAAAAAGTGCAAAAGTATATAAGGCTTAATTTTATTTTCATAAATGAATGATTATAAATGAACTAAATATATTAATCGTTATTTATTATATAAGGGTCTTATTATGCATATAAAACACGCAACAAAATAAACGCGAGAGCGTTTATTTCATTAAGTGTTTTATATGCTAATAAGACCCGAATGTAATACAAAACTTTATCCACAACCGACAATAAATTAGAATGAAATGTACTTAATTATTCTAGTTAATTTAATTTTAATTCAATTTTCTTATTATTTGAATTTATGGGTGGTCATGGATTTAGTGCTATAGTGACTGATTCATTTCTTGTTGTTGTTATAGTAAATAATAAATAAATTACATATTTTATCTTTTAAGTCATATTTTGTGCTTAAGGTGTCAAAATGTAAGTAAAATTCTAAAATGATCTATATAAAGATGAAAAGAGTTTGCATTGTTAGAATAGTATTTGGGAACATTATGGAAGAGTTCGCCGTACCAGACGTTTCATACACAACTTAAATGAATAAAAATATAAAAACTTATAAAATTAAGGAAACTTTGACCGATAAAAAAATTAATAGTCACTTAATTTTTCTTTCTCATATAAATAATAATAATAATAATAATAATAATAATAATATATTTCAAGTTAATATACATATGTATTTACAATCGTCAGTATAATAATTATTCATATTTACATCTGTTTAATCTTGCATAGATTAAACAGGATATTGTAACAAAGTTTTAGTAATAAGAGTAATAAGTTGAGAAATATAATTATTTTAACAATTTTAGTAATAGGTTGAGAAATAATTAGAATTAAGACATAACAGTTAAAAAATATATAAAACGATTAGTAAGTAGAATAAATATAAAGCAGGTTAATTATTATGCTGATACAAAATGTGCAAGGTTGAAAATACACACATACTATGTACATTATAACTAGTAAGCACAAAAAGGCGCTGAAATGAATAAACATGACCTAGTAACTGGGTCAAACAATAATGTTAGAATCTGTATATAAACTGTAAATAATACCAAAAAAATCAGTCTTTGAATGAATCTCATTTTGTTCAATTACTCAACAGGGTTGTGAGGTCTAGTCTACAATTGATACGAGTGACGGCGTATCCCTCACATTAAACCCCAAATAATCATTCTCTTTAATCAGAGAATTGAACATGGTGCTTCGAGCCAACAACATCGGCAACCAATAAAAATGAACATGGTCCTTCGAGCCACCAACATCGGCAACCAGTAAAGTTAGTCATGGTCCTTCGAGCCACCAACATCGGCAACCAGTAAACATCGTCCACCAGCAACAGCAGCAGCTATTGAACATCAGCCTATTGAAGACATCAACACCACCACCGCCAAAAGAAGTTACAGCAGCAAGTCTACCTCTGTAAACTATAAGGATTTACGCCCCTTATAGGAAAGAAGAAACATATCGACAGTGGGTAAGAAAATCAAGCTTTATAAATAAGAAACAACACAAGAGTCAAAGCGAAAAATGGAGAAGATAAACAAATTGGCCAACACCCAAAATGAAATTGGCAAGGCTATGGAGAAGATGTTTACAAATATGAAGAAAGATTCGGCGGCACGGAAGAACAAGGTGTACATTAATGAACGTAGCAATGCATTGGAAACATGGTGGGAAGAAGCGAACAGCATACATAATGAAATATCCAAACTGCAGATAGATGATCATGACTACCACACATCAGAATACTTTGAAAAATTGGGTAAACTATACAATCACTTTAAGAACTATCTGGCAGAACTGGAAAAGAAGCTAACAACCACCTCGCAAGAAGACGATGGGGTCGATAAAGAACAAGAACAGCGATTGAAAAGACCAGAGATCAAGCTGCAACAACTAGGTGCTCTATTACAACAAGTAGAAGAAAGATTGAAGAAAGAAGAAAACACAGTCCAACTTAAGTTATGGCAAGACAAGATTCAGCGCCAATGGACTGCAATTGAAGACCTGCACGAACACATCAAGGTACATGAAACAAAACATCAGGACAACTATTTTTCAAACAGCGAGTTCGAGAAAACCGAACAATGGTGTGACCAAATAAGCATCGAACTCGGAAACAAAATACAAATGGTTGGAGATAAGACATGCAGCATCAAGATGCCAGAAATAAAGCTACCTATGTTCAGCGGTGGCTATGAAAATTGGATGACATTCCAAGACCTGTTTGAAAAAATAATACACTCCAACAAAGCGGTGACAACAATAGAAAAAATGCAGTACCTTAAAAGCAACGTCACAGGAGAAGCATCAAAACTAATCCAACACCTTCAAATAGCAGAATACAATTACAAAACAGCATGGGAAATTCTCGAGAGCAGATACAACAACAAACGGTTAATGGTAAAAGTTTTAATAGACAAAATTCTAGACTTTCCCACTATCCAAGAGCAAGATGCAGGTGCAATAAGGCGTCTGCATGACACCACTCATGAGTGTCTGGAAGCAATAAAGAACCTAGGAGTAGAAACAACCTCCTTGGGTCCTCTTATTGTCCACATAGTAGCAAGAAAATGGGACGCAGAGACAAACAAACTATTCGAACAATCGCTGAAAGCACCAAATGAAATACCACTAATGGAGGAAGTAATGGAGTTCCTCAAACTAAGATTCCAGTCAATGGAAGCGATGCCCCAGGCAAGAAAATCACACCATACTACCACACGAGGACAGCCCCAATGGAACCCCCAGTGGCAGAATAAACGGCAAGCATGCGTCTACTGCAACCAATATCACAAGTTGGGTGACTGCATCAAATTCAAAGGGTTGTCAACACAAGCCAGGATCACATTCGTGAGAGAAGAACATCTATGTTTCAATTGCATGGACCACAGTTCCAACATCAGATGCCACGCAATACGGCGGTGCACAATGTGTCAGTACCTGCACCACATTACTACACCAGGAATACAAAAACCTGCAACACACCAGCAAACAAAATCGGCAGCACGCATCAACCAAAGAAGTTAAGGAAGCATGCAGCCCCGAAAATAAAAAAGAAGTGATGATAGTCAGTATGGTATCACGGGAAGAAGAACCGCAATTAGAAAAGTTTTGGGAACTCGAGGAAATTCCAAGGGCAGTGAAAATGTCCCAACAAGATGAAGAGTGTGAAGAACACTACCAACAAACCACACCAAGGGAACCAATCAAAGAGTGCCAACTTACAACCGTTACATATGAAACAGCTTCCGCACCTTACCTAGCGGGAAGGAAATTAAAGCAACTAGCCCAAGATGAAGAAAACAATTACCCGCAAGCATCAGCAGTAACACTGAAAGATTATTACGTGGACGACCTGTTAACTGGAACCACCACAATAGAAGACGCAAAAATTTTACAGGAAGAATTAATCACATTATCAGCGAAAGGAGGATTTACGTTAAGAAAATGGGCAGGAAACCACAAAGAATTATGGAAAGAAGAAAAAGAAACGTCGGAACCACTGGATATCAACCAAAACGAAACAAGAAAATCCCTAGGAGTGAGATGGCTACCAGATCAAGACAGCTTTTAATTCAAGGTAGCACTCAACAACAAAGCATTAACAAAAAGAAGCATACTATCAGAAACAGCAAAAATCTTCGACCCGCTAGGGTGGGTCAGTCCAATAACAATAACAGCCAAACTAATAATACAAGAATTATGGATAAAATGGGATCAAAAAGTACCTGACATCATAGCAGCAAAATGGGTGAAGTTCCGGGATAAATTAAAAGCTATAGAAGAACTAAAGGTACCAAGATGGAAGAAAGATTCCAGATGGAACAACTTTACGCCATCCCAACCACCTCGTCGCGGCAGAATGTTCAATCTGCAATTGAACATGAACTTCGGGCCCGGCAGAATGTTTAATCTTGCATAGATTAAACAGGATATTGTAACAAAGTTTTAGTAATAAGAGTAATAAGTTGAGAAATATAATTATTTTAACAATTTTAGTAATAGGTTGAGAAATAATTAGAATTAAGGCATAACAGTTAAAAAATATATGAAACGATTAGTAAGTAGAATAAATATAAAGCAGGTTAATTATTATGCTGATACAAAAATGTGCAAGGTTGAAAATACACACACATACTATGTACATTATAACTAGTAAGCACAAAAAGGCGCTGAAATGAATAAACATTACCTAGTAACTGGGTCAAACAATAATGTTAAAATCTGTATATAAACTGTAAATAATACCAAATAAATCAGTCTTTAAATGAATCTCATTTTGTTCAATTACTCAACAGGGTTGTGAGGTCTAGTCTACAATTGATACGAGTGACGGCGTATCCCTCACATTAAAACCCCAAATAATCATTCTCTTTAATCAGAGAATTGAACAACATCTCATGTAATCATCAATCTTATAAAATGCGTTCTTAAGTAAGTGCCTTTTTATCGATAATTTATATTGTCGTAGAGGTAATTCTCGTAATTGCATAGGTAACTTATTATAAAATTGTATGCATAAGAAATTAGGCCCATTTTGAGATTTTTTAATTCGATAGAATTTTTTATGTAGGTTTTCACTCTCTCTAGTGTTATACTCATGCAGTTCTTTTTGTTGGGTGTATAGATGAATGTTTTTCTTTACATACATTAGACATTCGTAAATAAACATTCCAGGTAATGTCATTATCGATAAATCGATAAATGTTTGTTTGCAGTCAATTTTATACGAGATATTAGTAGTATAGCTATACGGATCCTGGAGCACTTTTGTCACTAGATTTGTCACCAGATCTAGGAAAAAGTCACCAGAAAAGTTACTAGATTTCAAGGTTGGTAACATTGCCTATTTCAAGGGGTAGACCACAGGTGTGCAACTCTCTTCAAGGTTATGTGCCCTGCCTCTTCGAGGTCCCCGCTTCAAGGTCATTATAGTCCTGAAGGTCCTCGGTCTCAAGCAAGTCTAAGCAGGTTTCAAGGCCACGCCCTATTCAAATCAAGAAGGGGCCCATTGTTCAAAGTCTATGCTTCAAGGCCACATGAAAGAACAAAGACTATCTATTGTTCAGTTAGAAATAGATTGTTATCTCAATTCTAGGAAATCAAAAAGGCGATGCATTGTTCAAAGTCTATGTTTACAATTTTCAAGGTGAAAGAACAAAAGCGATTCATTCTTCTGGTCGAGTTATAAAAATAAATAGTTATCTCAATTCTAGGAAATCAATAACAAAGGGGCCCATTGTTCAAAGTCTATGCTTTCAAGGTCACATGAGAAATGAATAAAGACGATTCATTCTTCTGGTAGAAATAAATTATTATCTCAATTCTGAGAAATCATGAACAAAGACGATGTATTGTACAAAGTCTATGCTTATAATTTTCAAGGTAAATGAACAAAGACGATTCATTGTTCAGTTAGAAATAGATTGTTATCTAAATACATCTCTTTCAAGAACAAAGGCAATCCATTGTCAACGATTTAAAGTTTATGCTTATAAGGTCACACCTCTGATAACAAAGACGATCCATTCATCTCAATTCTAGGAAATCAAGAGCCCTGAGGTGCATGTTTCAAAGCCACGCCCTCTAAACAGGTGGCCGTTCTCCTAAACAGGTAGCCGTTTCCTAAAATCAGGTAGCCGTTTCCTAAAAACAGGTAGCCGTTTCCTAAAACAGGGGGTCCGTTTCCCAAAACAGGTAGCTGTTTCGCAACCGTTTCCCCCCATACGACCACATCTCAATTCTGAGAAATCAAAAAGGGGGCCCCATTGTTCAAAGTCTATGCTTACAAGGTCACATGAAAGAACACAGACGATCTGTTGTTATGGATGAGTCATAGCTTCTAAAATTCTGGGAAATCAAGAACAAAGACGATGCATTGTTCAAAGTCTGTGCTTACAATTTTCAAGGTAAATGAACAAAGATGATCTATTGTTATGGATGAGTTATAAAAATAGATTGTTATCTAAATACATCTCTTTCAAGAACAAAGGCAATCCATTGTCAACGCTTCAAAGTCTATGTTTACAAGGCCACATGAGAGAACAAAGACGATCTATTGTTTTGTAGGTTATCGTACACATCAGCTGTATCCTCAAAGTCATTGCCCTCGGTCTCAAGCAAGTCTATGCATGTTTCAAAGCCACGCCCCCAAAACAGGTGGCCGTTCCCCTAAACAGGTAGCCGTTTCCTAAAACAGGTAGCCGTTTCCTAAAACAGGTAGCCGTTTCCTAAAACAGGGGGTCCGTTTCCCAAAACAGGTAGCTGTTTCGCAACCGTTTCCCCATGTTCAGGTCGAAAATAGATTCCGCATCTCAATTCCAGGAAATCAAAAAGGGGGCCCATTGTTCAAAGTCTATGCTTACAATTTTCAAGGTTAAAGAACAAAGACATTCCATTGTACAGGTTGAGTTATAAAAATAGATTGTTATCTCAATTCTAGGAAATCAATAACAAAGGCGATGCATTGTTCAAAGTCTATGCTTACAATTTTCAAGGCCACATGAAAGAACAAAGACTATCTATTGTTCTAGTTGATTTATAAAAATAAATTGTTATCTAAATACATCTCTTTCAAGAATAAAGGTGAACCATTGTCAACGATTTAAAGTTTATGCTTATAAGGTCACACCTCTGATAACAAAGACGATTCATTGTTCAGTTAGAAATAGATTGTTATCTCAATTCTAGGAAAGCAAGAACAAAGACGATGCATTGTCAACGCTTCAAAGTCTATGTTTACAAGGCCACATGAGAGAACAAAGACGATTCATTGTTTTGGCCGAGTCATAGCTTCTGAAATTCTAGGAAATCAAGAATAAAGGGGGCCCATTGTACAAAGTCTATGCTTACAATTTGCAAGGTAAAAGAACAAAGACGATTCATTGTTTTGGCTCTGTCGTAGCTTCTAAAATTCCGAGAACAAAGACGATGCATTGTTCAGACTGATTAGGTCATCTAACAAGTAAAATATTTTTTATAAAACCACAATATTCATCTATATATACAGATAAAATATTGATTTAAGTAAATATACATATTATGGCAAATTTGATGTACTTAACACTTTGTAATACCTTTGCTGGATCATATCTATTTATTATTTGTTTTCACATTCAATTTCCTTCAACTGATTCTCGTTTAATGTGGTCCACAAGACATCATCATCTTTCCTATAGGTCGTCGCTTCATTATAATGTTTACTAGTCATACATTCAGCTTTCCTTAAAGCCTTCATATCAGGATCTACTTTGAGACATTGTTCGAGACTTATTACAAACCTACGCAAACCCTGAGGTCTATGCATGCTTCAAGGTGATGTTTACTATGGTAACGCCCCAGTGCCCTGAAGTACTATAAACAGGTGGCCGTTCCTAAACAGGTAGCCGTTTCTAAAACAGGGGTCCGTTTCCCAAAACAGGGGTCCGTTTTCCAAAACAGATGGCTGTTTCTAACACAGGTATCCGTTTCCATTGCAAGGTCATATCTCTTATAAAAGAACAAAAGCGATTCATTGTTCTGTCATGATTCCTAAAATAGCTACCACCCCACCTCAATTCTAGGAAATCAAGAACAAAGCGTGGTCCATTGTTCAAGACGACGCTTCAAAGTCTATGACTACAATTTTCAAAGTCACACGAGAGAACAAAAGCGATTCATTGTTCTGGTCGAGTTACAAAAATAGATTGTTATCTAATACTTCTATTCTAAGAAATCAAGAACAAAGGTGATCCATTATTCTAGCCAACGCTTCAAAGTCTATCCTTAAATTTCAAGGTCACGCCTCTGAGAAAAGAACAAAGGCGATCCATTGTTCCGTCATAATTTTAAAGATAGATTATTATCCAGCTACCCTCAATTCTAGGAAATCAAGAACAAAGGAGATCCATTGTTCAAGCCGATGCTTCAAGGATATATAAGTCACAGTGAGATCAGTCGGTTAGTAAGTTGTTAAACATGGAATTAGCAGGGTTAAACCAAAGCACCTATTGCAAACTCTATAAAAATGCATGTGACCTAGAGATATCGAGAAAATATAAAGTTATTAATGTCACAATAATCAATACGAAGTATGGTGAACGTATAGTGTTAGAAACAGAGGAGTTTAAATGTGTTTTACGAGTATTTCAAAGAAGAAGAAACTCGAATTGAGGAATTTAAAACGATGCTAAACACAAAGGATGTATTCATGAGTAGTCTGGGTGCAGTCGGAAAAACGATAAACATAACATTTAGTGCATCCAACCATATGTAAACATGCTCATTTCGAAATTAGTGTTTAGTTGTAGTGAAGTCATGCAAACAGCAATTAAATCACTCCTGGAACAATGTTTACTGCCGGATACTTAATACCGCTGTAATAACAATATGATGATTAAAAAATAAATACTGTTGTTAATATGGTGTTCTTTTTTAAGACACGTAGATATAACCAGCCACCATTTGTCAAGGTCACGCCATATTACTATTCAGAGTAATAATTTTCATGGTCCCAATCCTGTTCGATCCTGTCCATATTTTAACCCCGAATGCAACTGGTGCATCTATATAGGGATGAATAATTTTACGGTAAACCTAAAGTGCCGTGAAGAGCAATTAGATATTAGTTAAAGTTATAGATGTATGACACTTGCATAAAAGGAAATGCCTCAATTGTGCGGTTTAACTACACATGAGCTCTTGTGCATTTAAAATTCTGAAACTGTGCATATGTTTTTCGAGTACTCATAAGTAGTTACGGGGGTCACGCTACAGAGACAATGATTGTAATAGTTGATGTACAGGGATTCAAAACGGCAAAACATGTATTTACACCCAAAGAGCTAGCAATATACAATGGAAATCAAGCTGCTCATTTTGTGTTCAAACCACCATTTCCTTGGCACCTCTTAGATGTAGAATTTCAACGACAAGCTGTTTGGTAAATCAATAATCATCACTGCATCAAATGGGGATCTGGATATACCTCTACACATCTCTTTCCACATATACTTCGTGAACTAATATCGGTAACAGATGATGTGTACGTTAAAGGGCGAGAAAAGCCGATTACATTCGAAAACTGTTGAGACAGTCAGTTATAGAAATTGAAGAGCAACCATCTTTACCCAAAATGAAAACAACTTGTTTCTTTCATACACAAACCACCTGTAATTGTGCTTTAACGAATGTACACTTTTATATAATAACTATGTAAGACAATATCAATAAAGGTTCATAAAATGTGTGCTTACAAGTAAAGGGGAAAAGTTTGTAATATTTACAATAAAATGCTATTATTTTAAGTGTATTATTTTATGTAAAAGCCCTCTGATGCAAACTATTTCTCAGGTTATAACCCAGCCTATCCATCTAGGTCAACAAGTCAACTTTTAACATTCCTTGTAGGTAAAATTCTGGGAAACAGGAAATAAGAGTTCCTATTACTGAATTCTAATAGAATCAGTTCGTGGAAACAAGAGGGTTGTTGTCTATGCTGAATGTTTATCAAGGTTCCTGTATTGGCTAAACGTTATGCTTACAGTATCTGGTTGTTGGAAATTCTCAAGGTCTCCAAGAAATTTTCAAGACCATATGTCCTACAGGCCGATCTTACCCGACATCATCCGATCGAAATGTAGCCGAAACCTTCAGGACCAATTCTAAACGGGTCATTGAAACAAGAAGGGGGTCTATGCTAATAAGCGTGGGCTCATATTATGGTCCGCCAGGATGTTCCCCCAAATACAGATAACCGTTTCCCAAAACAGGGGAGCCGCCACTCAACACAGGCTAAACTGAACTAGGTCAAAACTTAAACATCTGGTCATGAGGGGTTAGAAGGTCCAAGTACAATCTGAAAGTAGTTTTATATTATAGAAAAAGCTAATCACTTTTAGGGGTAAAGGGTAGCTTTTCCAATAGGCTTATCATCTAGGAGTGCAATGCTGACCCCGAGAAAAATGATGAATTCTGCACCGCTTTTGAGAAGAAGAAGCTAGAATAGAAAGTAGTGTTGGCAACCATGATTGTTAGGGTTTAAAAGCCCCATTGTGTGCACAGTAGACTCTTGATTAGCAGCAATGACGAAAGTAGTAGTACGTAAGGTAGAAAGTACAGAAAAAGCAGTATGGAGGAGCGAAAGAAGAGGTTGGAGACATTAATAAAACAAGTAAAAGAAATTAAACTCGATTTGGAGTGTTATATAGTGAAAACAAAAATGATGAAGCTGCGTATTAGCAATATGTAAAATAGTGTAGTAAAACATGAAATTTTGGGAAGGATGAGTTTAAATACCTATTTTAAAGAAGAAGAAAAGACGCTGCTATGTGTTGTTATAAGTATCTCACAATTGTATTAGGTTTAAGTAACTGTATCATTAAAAAATAAAGACTTTAAAAGTTAAAGAGACGGTTTTTGGTATTCTCTTCTCCCATAATGGTTCCTTATTGGCTCTTCATATCTAGGCGCGGTTCGATATCCACCTTTACCGAAATCTCCCATAAGGAAATGGAACCCCTGCCGTACGTTGGGCTTTAAAGAGGTAAAATTGGCCTATATACAACGTATAAAAGAAGATTTATTGGAAAAGATCAATGGCAGTAAAATGATCCCTAAATAAAAGCAATTTACTGGTTTTAATGCAGATCGTTATTGTTTTTAATCATTAAATGGCGTTTATGCATATGTAAAAAAATTTCTTTTACTATAATGAATAATATAAAGACTTTCCTTTGTATAAGCAAAAACCCTTGGACTTAAAAGAGTAAACAGTGACAGCTTGCAGTATAGAAATGGAGTTAATTTGATATAATTTTTATATAAAAGGTTAAGAAAATCGATTTATAGTTTTAATGTTGCAGGATAAGGAGACCTGACTGTTTTTATATGAATAGTTTTTATTGTGTGTTAGGCGTTAGAATGGGTTTTCATTGTGTTAAAGGGGATACAATAGACTTGCATTCATACAGAGCCCCCCATTCGTATTTGGATAACAATGTGTAGATTTTAAGATGTTGCTTAAATAACATTTGTAAACACGCTTTTAATTATATGTAAAAATCTACTTTAGTATACTTCATTGAATTAGATAATTTAAAGCTTACAGAAAGGTTTTATATACATTAAAAGAGTAACCTTTTACTATGCATTCCTTTAATGAACGTTTTTTTTTTGAATTAATAACAATAATAAATTGATAATGTAATTCCTATTCCCCTAACCGATGGCCATATTAACTTTTATAGATTACTCTCTACCTAAAAGTGTTTCTTGTTTCAGTCGTATGCATTTTAGTTGTTTTCAAGCTTAAGAATATTTTCATTGCTAATATATTATTCAACTAATCATACAGGTAGGACAATTTATGTCTTAGTTACTGTCCTGGTATACTTTTGGTGCCTTACCGATATATTTTATATATATATATATATATATATATATATATATATATATATATATATATATATATAGAATTTTACTTATTATTGAAATAAAATATCCTGAAACTTTTATTTATCTGCTACATTTGTAAAAAGTACTAGGTTGGAAGCAAGTGTCACACAGATAAATGTATGCTGATGTAGTAAGATGATATCAACATAAGGTCAAAGAAACGTAAGGTGGTTAAAGAGCTGTGTTTTAGTAAAGGAATGTATAACAATATATGTTTATATTAATAAAAATGTTTATTCTAGATTATTTATCCTAACTACATATCTCTAGACCATCAATAAAATTTCGCAATCTTTTAAATAGAATAAAATGAGATGTTACACTTCTAGGTTTTGTAATGTAGTTAGCAGTTGTTGAGTTGTTTCTTTGCTCAGTCTAATGTCTTCTAATTGCTTGACCCCGAAAGGTAGAATCCCCCACGCCTTGAAAATTTTGTTTAGTACTCCTGAGAATTGGTTTATAAGAATTAACACCTTAGCTCAGCCAAGAACCTTGAGGAATATACGTAAGCAATGTGTATGATAGCCTTGGGCAATACAGCTTTGACCTTGAAGCATCGGCAATGGATCCTTTTTGTCCTTGATTTCCTAGAATTGAGCTTGAAATGATTTCTTAGCAATTATGACTCGGCCAAAACAATGGATCGCATTTGTTATTAGAGATGTGACCTTGAAAGCATAGACTTTGAACAATGGATCGCCTTTGTTCTTGATTTCTCAGAATGGGGGTAGCTGGATAACAATCTATTTTTATAACTCGACCAAAACAATGAATCGCCTTTGTTCTTTTCTCAGAGGTGTGAACTTAAGGTACATTTTTTAAAAATTACATGCAAGTCTATTGTATCCCCTTTAACACAATGAAAATCCATTCTAACGCCTAACACACAATAAAAACTAGTCATATAAAAACAGTCAGGTCTCCTTATCCTGCAACATTAAAACTATAAATCGATTTTCTTAACCTTTTATATAAAAATTATATCAAATTAACTCCATTTCTATACTGCAAGCTGTCACTGTTTACTCTTTTAAGTCCAAGGGTAGCCAATTTAGGAATAGGGCTGACATTTAATTTTTTAGGTTCTTGCAAAAAAAAAAAAATCAATTTAAATCTCCCTTATACAAAGGAAAGTCATTGTATTTTTCATTATAACGCTTTACTAATAAATTTTAGTTCACATATGCATAAACGCCATTTAATGATTAAAAACAATAACGATCTGCATTAAAACCAGTAAATTGCTTTTATTTAGGGATCATTTTACTGCCATTGATCTTTTCCAATAAATCTTCTTTTATACGTTGTATATAGGCCAATTTTACCTCTTTAAAGCCCAACGTACGGCAGGGGTTCCATTTCCTTATGGGAGATTTCGGTAAAGGTGGATATCGAACCACACCCAGATATGCATAGCCAATAAGGAACCATTATGGGAGAAGAGAATACCGAAAACCGTCTCTTTAACTTTTAAAGTCTTTATTTTTTAATGATACAGTTACTTAAACCTAATACAATTGTGAGATACTTATAACAACATATAGCAGCGTTTTAAATTTTTCTTCTTCTTTAAAATAGGTATTTAAACTCATCCTTCCCAAAATTTCATGTTTTACTACACTATTTTACATATTGCTAATACGCAGCTTCATCATTTTTGTTTTCACTATATAACACTCCAAATCGAGTTTTATTTCTTTACTTGTTTTATTAATGTCTCCAACCTCTTCTTTCGCTCCTCCACACTTACTGCTTTTCTGTACTTTCTACCTACGTACTACTACTTTCGTCATTGCTGCTAATCAAGAGTCTACTGTGCACACAATGGGGACTTTTAAACCCTAACAATCATGGTTACCAACACTACTTTCTATTCTAGATTCTTCTTCTCAAAAGCGGTGCAGAATTCATCATTTTTCTCGGGGTCAGAATTTCATCCCTAGATGATAAGCCTATTGGAAAAGCTACCCTTTACCCCTAAAAGTAGGTGATTTAAGGGGATGAAACTACCACCTTAGCCCATAAAAAATACCCCCAAGGCAGGTGATTAGCTTTGTCTATGATATAAAACTAGTTCTGCTTTCAGATTTCTAAGAATTGTACTTGGACTTTCTAACCCCTCACGACCAGATTCCATGTTTTGACCTAGTTCAATTTAACCTCCACCACGATTAATGGCTCTGTAGGGGAAACCTGTGTTGAGTGGCGGCTCCCCTGTTTTGGGAAACGGTTATCTGTATTTGGGGGAACATCCTGGCGGACCATAATATGAGCCCACGCTTATTAGCATAGACCCCCTTCTTGTTTCAATGACCCGTTTAGAATTGGTCCTGCAGGTTTCGGCTACATTTCGATCGGATGATGTCGGGTTAGATCGGCCTGTAGGACATATGGTCTTGAAAATTTCTTGGAGACCTTGAGAATTTCCAACAACCAGATACTGTAAGCATAACGTTTAGCCAATACAGGAACCATGATAAACATTCAGCATAGACAACAACCCTCTTGTTTCCACGAACTGATTCTATTGTTAGAATTCAGTAATAGGAACTCTTATTTGCTGTTTCCAGAATTTTACCTACAAGGAATGTTAAAAGTTGACTTGTTGACCTAGATGGATAGGCTGGGTTATAACCTGAGAAATAGTTTGCATCAGAGGGCTTTTACATAAAATAATACACTTAAAATAATAGCATTTTATTGTAAATATTACAAACTTTTCCCCTTTACTTGTAAGCACACACATTTTATGAACCTTTTATTGATATTGTCTTACATAGTTATTATATAAAAGTGTACATTCGTTAAAGCACAATTACAGGTGGTTTGTGTATGAAAGAAACAAGTTGTTTTCATTTTGGGTAAAGATGGTTGCTCTTCAATTTCTATAACTGACTGTCTCAACAGTTTTCGAATGTAATCGGCTTTTTCTCGCCCTTTAACGTACACATCATCTGTTACCGATATTAGTTCACGAAGTATATGCGGAAAGAGATGTGTAGAGGTATATCCAGATCCCCATTTGATGCAGTGATGATTATTGATTAACCGAACAGCTTGTCGTTGAAATTCTACATCTAAGAGGTGCCAAGGAAATGGTGGTTTGAACACAAAATGAGCAGCTTGATTTCCATTGTATATTGCTAGCTCTTTGGGTGTAAATACATGTTTTGCCGTTTTGAATCCCTGTACATCAACTATTACAATCATTGTCTCTGTAGCGTGACCCCCGTAACTACTTATGAGTACTCGAAAAACATATGCACAGTTTCAGAATTTTAAATGCACAAGAGCTCATGTGTAGTTAAACCGCACAATTCGAGGCATTTCCCTTTTATGCAAGTGTCATACATCTATAACTTTAACTAATATCTAATTGCTCTTCACGGCACTTTAGGTTTACCGTAAAATTATTCATCCCTATATAGATGCACCAGTTGCATTCGGGGTTAAAATATGGACAGGATCGAACAGGATTGGGACCATGAAAATTATTACTCTGAATAGTAATATGGCGTGACCTTGACAAATGGTGGCTGGTTATATCTACGTGTCTTAAAAAAGAACACCATATTAACAACAGTATTTATTTTTTAATCATCATATTGTTATTACAGCGGTATTAAGTATCCGGCAGTAAACATTGTTCCAGGAGTGATTTAATTGCTGTTTGCATGACTTCTACAACTAAACACTAATTTCGAAATGAGCATGTTTACATATGGTTGGATGCACTAAATGTTATGTTTATCGTTTTCCGACTGCACCCAGACTACTCATGAATACATCCTTTGTGTTTAGCATCGTTTTAAATTCCTCAATTCGATTTTCTTCTTCTTTGAAATACTCGTAAAAGCGCTGAGGTAAAACATATTTAAACTCCTCTGTTTCTAACACTATACGTTCACCATACTTCGTATTGATTACTGTGACATTAATAACTTTATATTTTCTCGATATCTCTAGGTCACATGCATTTTTATAGAGTTGCAATAGGTGCTTTGGTTTAACCCTGCTAATTCCATGTTTAACAACTTACTAACCGACTGATCTCACTGTGACTTATATATCCTTGAAGCATCGGCTTGAACAATGGATCTCCTTTGTTCTTGATTTCCTAGAATTGAGGTAGGGGTAGCTGGATAATAATCTATCTTTAAAATTATGACGGAACAATGGATGCCTTTGTTCTTTCTCAGAGCGTGACCTTGAAATTTAAGGATAGACTTTGAAGCGTTGGCTAGAATAATGGATCACCTTTGTTCTTGATTTCTTAGAATAGAAGTGTATTAGATAACAATCTATTTTTGTAACTCGACCAGAACAATGAATCGCTTTTGTTCTCTCGTGTGACTGAAAATTGTAGTCATAGACTTTGAAGCGTCGTCTTGAACAATGGACCACGCTTTGTTCTTGATTTCCTAGAATTGAGGTGGGGTGGTAGCTATTTTTAGGAATCATGACAGAACAATGAATCGCTTTTGTTCTTTTATAAGATATGACCTTGAATGGAAACGGATACCTGTGTTAAGAAACAGCCATCTGTTTTGGAAAACGGACCCTGTTTTGGGAAACGGACCCCTGTTTTAGGAAACGGCTACCTGTTTAGAACGGCCACCTGTTTAGAGTACTTCAGGGCACTGGGCGTTACCATATATCACCTTGAAGCATGCATGACCTCAGGGTTTGCGTAGGTTTGTAATAAGTCTCGAACAATGTCTCAAAGTAGATCCTGATATGAAGGCTTCAAGGAAAGCTGAATGTATGACTAGTAAACATTATAATGAAGCGACGACCTATAAAGAAAGATGATGATGTCTTGTGGACCACATTAAACTAGAATCAGTTGAAGGAAATTGAATGTGAAAAACAAATAATAAATAGATACGATCCAGCAAAGGTATTACAAAGTGTTAAGTACATCAAATTTGCCATAATATGTATATTTACTTAAATCAATATTTTATCTGTATATATAGATGAATATTGTGGTTTTATAAAAAATATTTTACTTGTTAGATGACCTAATCAGTCTGAACAATGCATCGTCTTTGTTCTCGGAATTTTAGAAGCTACGACAGAGCCAAAACAATGAATCGTCTTTGTTCTTTTACCTTGTAAATTGTAAGCATAGACTTTGTACAATGGGCCCCTTTATTCTTGATTTCCTAGAATTTCAGAAGCTATGACTCAAAAACAATGAATCGTCTTTGTTCTCTCATGTGGCCTTGTAAACATAGACTTTGAAGCGTTGACAATGCATCGTCTTTGTTCTTGCTTTCCTAGAATTGAGATAACAATCTATTTCTAACTGAACAATGAATCGTCTTTGTTATCAGAGGTGTGACCTTATAAGCATAAACTTTAAATCGTTGACAATGGTTCACCTTTATTCTTGAAAGAGATGTATTTAGATAACAATTTATTTTTATAAATCAACTAGAACAATAGATAGTCTTTGTTCTTTCATGTGGCCTTGAAAATTGTAAGCATAGACTTTGAACAATGCATTGCCTTTGTTATTGATTTCCTAGAATTGAGATAACAATCTATTTTTATAACTCAACCTGTACAATGGAATGTCTTTGTTCTTTAACCTTGAAAATTGTAAGCATAAACTTTGAACAATGGGCCCCCTTTTTGATTTCCTGGAATTGAGATGCGGAATCTATTTTCGACCTGAACATGGGAAACGGTTGCGAAACAGCTACCCGTTTTGGGAAACGGACCCCCTGTTTTAGGAAACGGCTACCTGTTTTTAGGAAACGGCTACCTGTTTTTAGGAAACGGCTACCTGTTTAGGGGAACGGCCACCTGTTTTGGGGGCGTGGCTTTGAAACATGCATAGACTTGCTTGAGACCGAGGGCAATGACTTTGAGGATACAGCTGATGTGTACGATAACCTACAAAACAATAGATCGTCTTTGTTCTCTCATGTGGCCTTGTAAACATAGACTTTGAAGCGTTGACAATGGATTGCCTTTGTTCTTGAAAGAGATGTATTTAGATAACAATCTATTTTTATAACTCATCCATAACAATAGATCATCTTTGTTCATTTACCTTGAAAATTGTAAGCACAGACTTTGAACAATGCATCGTCTTTGTTCTTGATTTCCCAGAATTTTAGAAGCTATGACTCATCCATAACAATAGATCGTCTGTGTTCTTTCATGTGACCTTGTAAGCATAGACTTTGAACAATGGGGCCCCCTTTTTGATTTCTCAGAATTGAGATGTGGTCGTATGGGGGAAACGGTTGCGAAACAGCTACCTGTTTTGGGAAACGGACCCCCTGTTTAAGGAAACGGCCCCCTGTTTTAGGAAACGGCTACCTGTTTTTAGGAAACGGCTACCTGTTTAGGGGAACGGCCACCTGTTTAGAGGGCGTGGCTTTGAAACATGCACCTCAGGGCTCTTGATTTCCTAGAATTGAGATGAATGGATCGTCTTTGTTATCAGAGGTGTGACCTTATAAGCATAAACTTTAAATCGTTGACAATGGATTGCCTTTGTTCTTGAAAGAGATGTATTTAGATAACAATCTATTTCTAACTGAACAATGAATCGTCTTTGTTCATTCACCTTGAAAATTATAAGCATAGACTTTGTACAATACATCGTCTTTGTTCATGATTTCTCAGAATTGAGATAATAATTTATTTCTACCAGAAGAATGAATCGTCTTTATTCATTTCTCATGTGACCTTGAAAGCATAGACTTTGAACAATGGGCCCCCTTTGTTATTGATTTCCTAGAATTGAGATAACAATTTATTTTATAACTCGACCAGAAGAATGAATCGCTTTTGTTCTTTCACCTTGAAAATTGTAAACATAGACTTTGAACAATGCATCGCCTTTTTGATTTCCTAGAATTGAGATAACAATCTATTTCTAACTGAACAATAGATAGTCTTTGTTCTTTCATGTGGCCTTAAGCATAGACTTTGAACAATGGGCCCCTTCTTGATTTGAATAGGGCGTGGCCTTAAAACATGCTTAGACTTGCTTGAGACCGAGGACCTTCAGGACTAAATGACCTTGAAGCGGGGACCTCGAAGAGGCAGGGCACATAACCTTGAAGAGAGTTACACACCTGTGGTCTACCCCTTGAAATAGGCAATGTTACCAACCTTGAAATCTAGTAACTTTTCTGGTGACTTTTTCCTAGATCTGGTGACAAATCTAGTGACAAAAGTGCTCCAGGATCCGTATAGCTATACTACTGATATTTCCAATAATTCGTATGGCTCTTCTTTGTAATGCAAAAATTCGTTTGCTACTCGATGAGTGTCCCCACAAAAGGATGGCATATGACATGAGCGAGTGACACATTGCAAAATATGTTGTCCTTAGGACGTACGATGAAATTGAATTTTGCAAGTTGCGCAAGGCATAAATATTTTTACTCAACTTCAAAGCTAGTTCATTTGTATGTGCAGCCCAATTTAATTTAGAATCTAAACATACCCCTAGATATTTGATACACTCCGGATTTCTAAAATTTTGGTCTTCTTGAGAGAAGGTCATTTTTTGAGTTTTTTGGGTAGTTACACATAACTTATTTGCTGCTAACCAGTCAGTGGCTTTTAATTGAACGGTATCGCATTCGAGCACAGCAGACTGCAAAGATTTACTTTTCATCAGTAGTGTTGTGTCGTCCGCATATACAATTTGACGTATTTTAATATCTAGGCAATTTGCAAAGTTATTAATATAGATTAGAAATAAAACCGGCCCTAGGATGCTGCCCTGTGGCACACCAATTCTATTGGGTAGTTTTGTTGATATTACATTATTGTTTACTAGCTGATATCTGTTTGATAGATAAGAACTGATTAACTTTATACTACCCGATCTAAAGTTATATGCTTTTAATTTATTTATTAAAATTTCGTCATTTACGCAATCAAAAGCCTTTGATAGGTCTAGAAACAACGATATTGGACTTTCCTTGTTTTCAAAACAGGTTAGAATGTATTCCGTAAGCTCCAAGATGGCATCAGTTGTGCTTCTATTTTTACGGAAACCAAATTGTTGCGTATTAAACAGTTTATTACTTTCGAAATAGGAAAGTTAATATCTTCTCGAATATTTTTGAGAAAATAGGAAGTATTGATATAGGTCTGTAGTTGTTCATACTATTCTTCTTTCCGTTTTTGAGAATAGGTACCACTGATGCGATTTTTAGCTTGTCAGGAAACCTTCCTTTTTTTATACACAAGTTTTGTAATTGGTGATATTAGAACAGTCATATTTTTTTTACAGCATATGTACAAATACCAAAAATGTCTTTATTTTTAGTAGGTCGTAATGAATTTACAATGTCGCGTACGTGGGCACGCTCACTAAATTGAAACTCAATGTCTGACGGCATGATACACATTATCAATTTCTTCTTCATTACTAATTGTTATATCATTTATGATATTGTCAATACTAATAAAGTATTCATTGAACTCATTTGGCGAAATACTACAAGTAGTATTTGGACAAATAGTTTTCCTGTTTGTGTTTGAGTTGACTACTTCCCACAAAGCTTTATTTTGATTATTAGAGCTACAATAAAATTATCAGTTGCACGAATTTTGCTTGTTTTAATGCGTATCTATATTTGTTTCGGTAGTTATTCCTCATACAGAGATGTATGAGTTTGATATTTTGCGCAATAGTCATTTAACGTGAGGGTTTCTCGCATTCGTTTTAGTTCTGGAGTAAACCATTTAATTCCTCCATCACGTATTCTAGTGCTCATTTTTATTTCAGGATAAGCAGTTTTATATGCATCGAGAAATATTTCAAAAAAACTATTATATGTGGTATCTACATCTGCAGGGCTATTGTCAATAAAGTCCCAGGAAATTTTTGCAGAATACTGTATAAAATGCAAGAACTTACGGTACTAGGGCGGCAGAATTTACCCGACTGATGATTGTGATGAACATTGGTAGCTACAGGTAGTTTAAGTATTTGACCCTCATGATCAGATATGTTATTGGTGACTGTAGTTGCTGTATAATCCTGCACAGTGAAATTAATAAAAATATTATCTAGACAGTTTTTTGTCTGGTTGAAGTGGTTTACAAAACCGTATGATAACATGCAGTCACATAGTTTGACAGTGTTAGTTTCAGTTGTACAGAATTTAACATTTCAGTCCCTGAAATTATAGTTTTCTTATTACCTAACCTACTTAACAAATTTTCTAATGTCTCTAAGAATGTAACAAAGTTTCCGTTTGGTGGTCTGTAAACAACAACAACACAATTATACCTAAAATCTGCACAGCAGTCGTTCGAAGTGATTTTCTGCTGAAAGGGAATTTATGTATAACATTTTACAATCGTTTATATTTTTTGTTAATATTAGGACACCACCATGTTTGGAAGTAGACCTGCAGTAAGATGATCCTACCGTCCATTGTCCGCACTTTATCGATTCGATTTCGTTATTTTTGAGCCAGTGTTCACTAATACAAACAACATCTAGTTCTTGGGCGTCTAAATACATCTCCAACTCCAGTAGCTTATTTTTCAAACACTGGATATTTATATGAAATACACGGAGTTCAGGAGTGCGTAACGTAGTTCCTTTACTCGACCAATTCTTTTGGTCTATTATATCTGTCGAATCTAAAAATATAGCGGCTACCTTAACGTGTTCTGGCCAATTATCTGGTTCCAATAGAGCGTTAGCGTTTTATATCCGTACACACTTGAAGCACGAATTTTTACCTCTTGTTTCTAGCTAACGCATTCTGCATTATCGTCATTTGTTATTCTTTTGACATGTTCTAGCATATCAACGTCAGTTACCGCGTGAGATATGACCTACGAATGCCCATGCTTTTTGGGAGCAGCAACTATCTTAAAATTTTGAGTAGTATTGGTTCCTGTGATATGCTTTGATACGCGTTTGATAGTATCTGTGCTACTTACAGTAGTTAATCCTGGTTTATTTGGTTTCTGTGTTTTAATTCCTTTTTGTTAGCTACCGCGTTACTACGTTGTTGGATAATTTGTGCTTAAATTGCTATTTACATTTATTGTATTATGTATTTGTTTGGGATCAGTATCACGGTTATTGGCTGCAATTGCTTTTATTATAGGTTGTTAATTATTATGTGACTGACCTTTATTTTCAGCGTATATCGTATCGCTTGAGGAATTTGTTATTGCATTTCTTGATATTACTCTTGCACTTGTGCTATCGTCTACGTCAGTTATGTGATTAATTTGCAGTTTCAATGATGCGTTAAAATCTTCAAGTAAACTTATTTTGGATTTTAGTTCTGATATCAATTCATCTTTGGTAATTAGCAGGTCATTCTTTGATTGGATTACCTCCTCTTTCGTGTATAATAGCTTAATAAGAACCGAATTCAGAAAACTATTATTTAATTCATTAGAATTACCACCGCTTTCGTATGTTAGTTTTTTATCACAACAAATTACTGTGAGTTCGTCAACTTTTATAAGATTTCTTTTATTAGCACAACTCGTATGGAAATACATTTCACAGTTTATTCATTTTACACATTTATTTACCGCTGATTTTAAACAAACATTACACTTGACAGACAACGCGTCTTCTTCACTCGCCATTAGGTGATATAAATAAAGAGAAAGTCATGTGATTTGTTTAAATTTTCAAATTTTGTACGTGCATTTCTCGACGTTTTATGCCCTAAATAATACGAAAAACACAGATTTAATAGTTATTTATGTATTGAGGGTATAATTAGGAGATTATCGCACGAGGGAATGTTTAAAGCACGGCGAAGAGGTTGTAATTTTCCGAGAGCCATCATCGACTGTTATGTCCGTGGTCCATATCTACACCGTTTTATTCTATTTTAGTTTCTAAAACTTGCAAACAAAATATTTAGTATTTCCGGCAAGTTTGTGTAGATAGTTGGCTATATTGATTTTGTTAGGGATATTTTAGTAATGCATGATTTTCCTTAACGTTAATAAATGTTCCATACCAAATCTTGTTTGAATTATTAGTGAAATCGTACCTTAGCAATTTTTGATTACTCTGTGCCATAAAGGCCAATTTATGCCCGCATTTGAGTGCTTATAAACAAGATTATAATTCTAAAATAGAATAAAATAAAATTCGTGTCTCTGTGTTTTTATAAATAGAAAAAATAACCAGTTGCGACTGGTTTTTAGAGTGCAAAGTAGTGAATTTTCTAATTTATTAGCCGATTTTCTTGAAAGTCGGTTATTGGGGGTTTTTAAAATCGCTAAGTACAAATCTTTAATACAAAACCTTTTTTGTTTCTCGCTCTATTGTTACTGCATAGTACAGTCACTTACCACTCCTGATGCCGCATTATAAATATGTTCATAACTTTCTTGGACCATCCTGTATCCAAGCAGACAGAAATCCAAGGTACGTCATTAGTATCAATATTACCCTTTCCAACAGCGATACTCATTCTTCGTTTCCTGTCGCTTCCGTATCTTCAATTGATAAAAATAAGAAAATAATTTCATTCAAATGTAAAATTTAAAACCAAGATCATTAAAAAGGTAAAAAAGTTCGCACTTGATGCAAAATGCCAAACTATGGCCGTTCCATTTGAAATAATCAAATTACCATTGATTGAAATTTTCTAAATTGACGAAGTAATTTCTCTAAATACAGCAAGAATTCGGATTTGACTTTCCTGTTTACGGTATAGTAACATCGCAGAGGCATGACCTTCTTTGTGATCACAGCGATATTTAACTTTTTCTGACATCTACTTTTTGTAAAAATGACGAGTTGCAGATAACGATTCGGTTTGGTACCATGTCTGATGCATAAAGTCGAATTAGAATTGACCAAGGAATCCAATTGTGCAATAATATGCAGGGGGTTGTATTCAAAAATCCAATTTTTTAAATGGGATACCCTAAATATTTCCTCATGTTTAGATTCCTCTTATAGTCCCTGTGTCTTACAATATGAGTTTGTATATAACCATACAGAGTATTTAAAGAGTTATGACCATTTTTATATCGAAGCCGCTATGAAAGAAGCTCTATGCATATGGTAAATAAATAAAAATAATTGTTTATTTCACATAATAAGGTAAACAATATGTTCCAATATTAAAACTTTTTTTAATGCACCCCCTATATTTTATTTTCTCAAAATATGGTATTTGACTATTTATAGATTAATATTATTTCAACAATAATCTGACCAAGGTATTTTTACTAAAACAAAACAGGTAGGCTTTGAAAAATTGACAGTTATATTATTACCTCTTAATCAGTGAGTTTTTTGTGCGTAAGCTTTAAAAATAATATTTTCTGTAGAATTAATAGATATGATTTGGGTATTAGGAGAAAGTTCGAGAAATTGTCTACTTTCATGCAGAGTATATCAACAGCTATATTCTGAACGGAGGTGCCCAAAAATAAAAGCATTTGAAAGGTTAATGGATCGCTTTGTTCGTACTGGATCAGTCGTATATGACAAACATGAAAGCAATAAAAATATTATAACCGAAGAAAAGGAATATGATGTACTGCTAGCCGTTAAGAGGATCTCCACATTAGCACTCGTGAAATTTTACCTCAACACATCATTAGTCGAACCTCGGCCGTAAACGTACTTCACAGACATGAAACGCATCCCTACTACATATAATTACTTCAACGATATAGATTATCCTCAGATTAGTAATGCTTAGACAAACGATTTTCGATTATTGCTGCAGATTAGGATACATTTATGTGAACAATGGAGCAATTATGTAAAATATCCGTCATTTGTTATGATGTGATATTATTGGGGACTATATAATTCGCCCAAATTTGTTTGACGGCCTTGTGACTGCTGGTGTATATCTAGATTTTCCCTATAATCATTTGCCATTTACTTCAACATGTTCCACTGATGATTCTACAAAGATTGTGGTTTTTACAGGATGTTGCTCCAGTTTATCACACATCCGCAATTCCCAACCATCTAAATAATCACTTCTCTACGAGGTAGGTAGGTAGAGGAGGACAAACTCATGGCCAGCTCGATCACCGTAGTTGCCAAAAATTCGTTTTGTCATGTGGGGTACATAAAAAACCGTGTGTACGACAAGTCTTCAACCACACCAGGTATGAAAAATAGGATAAGAAAAGCTTTTAATAGTATTGATGTACAAATGTTAAGTCATTTGAAAATCGAATACAAACTTGCATAGACGTTGTAGGTGGACATTTTGAACATTGACTTCAAATTTATTTTGTGGTACGAAATATTCTGTTTAAATCACATTCACCTAGAAATTGCCTACTTTATTACATTCAATGTTTATTGTATAAAAATAATTTTGTTACATTATTATCCAAGATTAAATTATTTTTAGTCACACAAATTTAAGCCATAAAAGTTTCTCAGAAAGTAATGAATTTAGGTATAAGGGATGATTCGTAAAAATGAAAGGGTATAACAGTAGTAGTGAGACACTTGTCGCCGCCATCTTGGATTTTGACGTCACAAGGCCGCCCACGTGGAGGACCGTATTTTCACCCTTTCTTTTCGGAGGCCTTTTTCAGCCCTATTTTTTACACACGCACGTGTGAGACCGTATTTTCAACCCCTGCTGGAATTTTCACCCTTAATTATTTTTTACACACCTACGTATGAGACCGTATTTTCAACCCTTTCTTTTCGAAGGCCCTTTTCAACCCTAATTATTTTTTACTTGCGCATGTGTAGGACGTGTTTTTTCACCCTTTCTTTCCGGAGACCTTTTTTCCAACCCTAATTATTTTTACTCGCTCACGTATAGGACGCGTATTTTCAAGCCTTATTTTTAATAAAACTTATGACGCCGATTAAAGTTGCCACCTACAACATATGGCTTTTAATTCTTCTTCAACTCTTTTGCCTGTATTAAGGCCTTTTTACAGCTAGGTCTTTTGCTAACGTGAGGACCGTATTTAGAGGTTGCGCTGGGGGCTTGGCTTGTATTTAGGGTAAGGGTTGAACTGGAGCTTAGGGCTGTATTTAGGGTTAGAGTAGAACTGAGGGGCTTAGGGCTGGAGTTAAACTGGGGCTTGGGGCTGTGTTTAGGGTTAGGGTTGTGTTTAGAGTTAGGGTTATTTTTTATGGTAATTATCTTGTAGATCGTTTTTTATTGTCGTGCCAGCTTGGACATTCTGATTGGATTTGTATTTAGGTCTTTTCAATGATTTAATTTGACCCTAGGCTATAAAAATGTACATGTGAGTTTACGTGTATTGGTTTATGCCTATTATGCTAAGAAAAATGTTATTAAGGATATTTTCTATTAATACACAGCGTGTTTATATATGAAATTACAACAGCATACTTATTTTACCTTGAGAAACAGTAATTGAGCGTGTTATATGTAATTTTAACGGATTTTATACAAACTTTTTCAGTACCGTTACAAGAAAGTAATAATTAATGTTTATCTAATACTATAATTCTGATGTAGATGGCTGTTTTTCTTTTTTTTTTGTTTTACAATGTAATTGTAATAGGCTTTTATTATTATAAACGATTGTATAATTAGCTTTAATAATGTTATACTTTTTATTTTAAATTTCACTTGTATGTTGTAACCTTCTACCTACATAACCTTCAACTTATACACGAATTAATAACGACCTCCACTAGTTTTATAACACTATTGCTTGGTACAGCATTTTTATTTACCTCGAACTCATATGAAGTTAATTAACGCTCCATTTAATGGAGCTATCAGCTGTTCCTAATTGCAAGGTTGTTTAAAGCCGACTTTGTGTTATTCGTATACAGATGATATTACAAAAATATTTGTATAATCAGCATTTATATCACAATATACGCTCAGAATAAAAAGTATCATCTGATTAAGATGTATTTTGTTAACAGGCGTATAGCAAAGATGCAATAGGTTTTTAATATTTTATTAGGAACTGTTTTGAACAGACGGCTAGAATATACCACTGTATTTTTTCAGTTTTAGTGAAAGTTACATAACCAATATAAATTTGAGTTATTACATTTTCTTTAATTTCCATCGTGCTGATTTCTTTTAAGGGGTAATTAAATACATTAAAGCAAAAAAAAATTCCATGTACAATTCACGTACAAATGATATTTCGAAAAATATTTAAAATATATTTTGGTTTAATTATCACCAATGCTATTTATTCCAGATTTAAGCTAAATTTTACACACAAAGTCTATCTGTCTTATCAGAAATACCTCCATCAAGAAGATATTTTATCAGCGAGGGCTGTTTTGGGATGATAGACAAACACCTTGCGGCTGAATGAATAAATATCTAGAATAAATAAAGCAAGCTACGTTTGACTTCCAATGGCTTTTGTTTTGTATTAAAGCTAATAAGATTCCCATTGTAAAGAAATTGTCTTGTTTGAAATTTTAAGCTACCCTAAGGCAAATATTAAAGTTTACTACAGAAACCATGCGTAAATCTACAGTGAGAAATTTTCTCGAGGCTGATACACTGCGAGCAACCTTTAGGCATTGTGTGAATATTTTTTCTGTAATAGAAGTTGCCGTGCACGTCTCTCCTCTCTCGCTCTCTTTCTCGCGTCTCTCTCGTCTCTCTTTCGCCCCCTCGTTTCTCGCACTTCTCTCGTTTCTCTCGCTTATCTCGCTTCACACAATCACAAGCACGGACACAAGCTCAAACCCGCAAACGCAAAAACACTCAAACATATAAATACGCAAACACCAAAACACACATGCACACAAAACGAAAATACGAAAATCTGCAAACACACGAAACGAAAACATGCAAACACACCAAACGAAAAAAAACCCAAAACATGGAAACACACAGACACGCAAAACAAAAACACGAAAACACACAAAACGAAAACACGCAGACACACAAAATGGAAACACGAAAAATGAAAACACGCAAACACACAAAATGAAAAACACGAAAACGAATCAAGGCCGGGAACTGGAACTCGCCCTCAAGGAGTTGGGGTTTATAAATAAAATAATTCTTTCATCTGTTTTATTTATTCTTTATATCCAAATGGAAGAGTATCAAAGTTCTCAATTCTCCGCCGCTTAGAATAACTTACTCTATATTGTTTAGATTCAGGTCTACTTAATACATTGTAACAACTATCTCTAACTATTTTTCTGTCATTATATACAAAAAGAGAGTCTTTACTATTACTAAGCACCATATCTTTCATCGATTCAAAGTTTAAACGCGCGAGTTTTTATAGTTTAAGGTAATGCCCTTCACTTTACACACGGATTTAATTGTCTGTTCACTGGTTGAAAACACGTTATAACTGTAGTTTTTCGGTCCTGCACTAACAAATTCGGCTATATAGCTCCCTTCACCGTACGCTTCCAGCTCGTCGGCCATCTGGCCAAGGAAATCTCCGCATGTTGGATTCCAGTCGCCGGGTTTTTCGATAAATATAACACTGTCTGTGTCGTAATACAGAACGCTGCGGTCTAGTTTCTCCAAGTAACTATATAGCTCTAAACGTGCATGAGCTGTCGTGTAAGCGGCTATGGACACATTAATAGTTTTTTGTGATTCACCTTCACCCTCAGGTCTATCCCAATTTACCATTACTACATTATCATTAATAGGTATTATAGATTGCACCTGAACCAATGGATAGGTAAACAATTTGAAGAAGTCCTTTGGTTCAGACACAATACTGCACTGGGTTAAATTTTCGGGCTGGACAAACATACCCCAAAAAGAATTTAACATCAGCTTGGCCAGGTACCTTAAACCGGGATTCGTCTTAATATTATCCGCGTCTAACTGAATCCCCTCCTTCTCATAATACTCCGTTACGTAGCTCAATTTCGTGGCTTCTGACGTGCAAGGGCTAGGCCACCCTGAACATTCCTGCTTAAGTTTCAGGAAATTATCTATGTACCCGCTAAATAACCCTCCCTGTCTCGTCGCTTTGTCATACGTGGTTACCTCATACTCCCAAACTTCAAAAACTTCCAGGACTTTATAATTTTTGGAGATAGCCTTACGCAGGTCGTCAGCTACAAACGTCCCAACGAAACTGCGCTCGGTTTCACTATGTCTACAATCACCTTGATTTAATTCGACACCGCAAATCCTACACAACACAAACATCAGCTTGCCACGCAATTTTAACGGTAAAACAGGGTGATAGAGGTTAGAGGGCGGCAGTACTCGACATTTAACTAAACCCTCCACCGTGTCCAATGAAATGTTCTTACAATCTAACCCTACATGAATTTTCGGATGACCTACAGGATATTTACAGTATTTATTGACATAAGGATATAATGAGCACACGTCGTAATACATTATTTTCTCGCTAATGCCGTTACATTCATGATAAAGCGTGCTAGCATTAGTGCGACCTCCGTAAAACGCGTCACGTGGGTTTAAGGGTTCATCATCTTGATTATCTAGACTCTGAATAAACGCTCTCAAATCGTCGTTAGCAAGTATTTGTTTTTTAAAATCGCATTCGCGCATCTCCACTAGATTATACCCACGCTTGCGTAGAAACTGGGACCGTGCTGCCGTGTTTTCGTTTCGCGCAAGCATGGAAGTACTTACACCGAGTTTAGGGTCAATCTTGGCCTGGTTGGGGAAACACTCATCGCAACCGTGCCAGTAACAACTAAGAAATTCAAAAACGGTATTTGATTCAGCACAATACCCGTCGACCTTAACACCTTCGCGTATTCTAAATTCGCGAGATTTCCCAGCGTGCTGTATACTCACCTGCTGTGAATGCTCCACCCAACGTAACCATTGTATTGCTAATTTTGATTGATTGTCGGCACGTCTATAACCACCTTTTGGAATGAGCCCTATTGTGTTTTCTTTGAGGAAACGTCTACGAAACACTTTATTGCAAGCACTAGCAATAGTGGTGGCCTCCTCAAACGGGTCGACTTTATTTTGGGTCGTGAAGGTGGACCAGAAACTAATGCAACCTTTAACGAGGATCTTAACATCCATCAGGCAATACTTCACAATCTCCTCTCTCATCTTGAAAACATAATTACTCTGGGCCGTGTGCCATTCTAAAAGTGCTTGTCGATCACCCGCCAACATCTGATCTGCACAATAATATTCAAGTGGTGGCAATGGACCCTCGTAATTCTGATTCTCGGATGTGTTGAAGAAATATGGGAAATAACCTTTGGACTCGGGGAAATTGAAGGTTTTCAGAAATTCCGAGAGCGGTGACGGGATAAAATTAAGGGAGTCAATGAACCTAATATCGTCGCATTGAATAGCGATTAATTTTAAACCGTTGCAGATGACTTTAGGTCCCCATTGATTATTATTAGCCAGCATGCACCTGAGCACAAAACACCAGTCGTACCCCTTCATGTTATGTGCGATGCATGTAACTTTAAACTTTCGCGCTCTCTCGGCTACATACGTTAGACACGATTGAACAGGGTTTTCCCTGAAAATGTGCACTCTCTCGCTACACGTCGAGCATCGCTCATTCAAATTATCAATGGAGCGGATACAGGTAGAACAAACAGTCGCGGCCACGCATAGATTGGGCTCAAGCAGAAATCGATCATTCATCCCCTCACACACCTTCTTTTGCATACACTCCAGATCATAAAAGATAAACATAGATGGTTTACCATTAGTACTATCACGTCGAGCCTTGTTAACGGACATGAAACAAAGATGACCGATAGGTTTTTGACTCTGACACGTGGAGCAGTAGCTGTATCCGCATCTATGTTCACCCTTTACTTCACTGGTTTTAAGACACTTTAAACTACGCAGTTTTTCACATAGTTTAGTATCTTTATGGTTTTTAAGACATTCTACACCGCAAAAAAATCTCTTGCAATCATTGCAAACAATTTTAGGATTTTCAATAGAACAAGGTGGTTTTTGATGACACGCTGGGCACTGATTCATACATTTCGCATACCTTTTTTTGTTATTACAACGTTTCTTACACAGCTCACAGTGATAAGCGCAAGTAAATGCTGATGTGAGACTGATAATGACATTATAATGCTCGTCTTCTAGTATTACATTTAGAACTACCCTACCCTGTTCCCTAGGACCCTCAAAATAAACCGAATTACCTATACGTGAATTATAAACTACAATGGTATATGAAACTAAATGATTTTGGAATGCCTGAATATGCTCGTAACTACCACCCTGGCTAAGATCTACCCCACTGTTCTGGTAAAGCAGCGTAGCTCGTTCTTGAAGTAAGGGATAACCCAATACCATACCATAACGCATCGAATCGTTATTTCTAAATGCAATAGCTATAACTAGAGCGCGAGCTAAACAATTATTATCGTTAATTGTAAATGGTACAATAACGATACCCTTTGTTTTTGTCTTAAAATTTTAACCCTGTCAAGTTTTTGCGCCCATAGCCTACAGGTACCGAAACTCTATCCACGTTTAAAACTAATAAGTCGCTCGCGAAAAAACTAGCGTTGCTCTGCATTACCCCTTCCAGTAGCGACATTATCACCTTCACCGACAACTGGTCCACTCTTCTAAATGACAAGCCAATTGGTTTATCAGGGAAATTTGGATTTCTTAGCGTGATACCGACACGATCTGATGGAGCCGCATCCTTCACTATGTATGAATATAACTACTCAAATGCACTCTGTAAAAAAGATATGTATTAGATAAATTTTTAGTAAATGGTATATTTTACCTGTAGCCATATTAAGGGATTGTCCTTGCACGTCTCATCATTAAAGTTAAATCGTAGCGTTTTACATGTGGTATTGAATTTTTTAATAAATTTAGTGTTTGATTCCCCCACTATATTTATGTGGTTGAATCTCGTAGAGGATGGTCCGGCCTGTTGCTGGGAACCTGAGCCCGATTGGCTTTGCTGTAATGTACTCGTTCAGTAAGCTAAATAATAAAAATTAGAAAAGACATACCGTTATCAGATCCTTCGCATCTGTAGTTTCCATCATCTCATCATCATCAAACACCTCCTCTAGATTTACTTGAGCAGGGATATAAAAAAAAATATTATTAAAATCTTAAAAATAAAAAACAGGCATATACTTACTTTTCACCAGTACGTTGTGCAGCCTCCATCAAATCATTGTAAACATCCATCGAATCGATAGTGTCATTTTCACACAACATTTTATAAGCGATAATATTGTACGCGTTTTTTAGTCCCTCTTCGGTTAACGCACCAGCACTGAATAAAGCCAAAATTTGGTGAACAGTTAAAGATTCCATAGCGATATGATGCTCTTCAAAATAGAACTAAATTAACTAAACCCTGGTGCACGCTTTTACAGTATTCTTCCATGTCCCGAGGCTAACTTCAAGGCTATCTTCAAAACCTATGACTAACTAACTTCAAGACCAACTTGTTTCTCATATTTAACAATTTTCTCAAGGTAGAATAAGTATGGTGTTGTAAAATAAGTTTCATAACTAACTTCAAGGCTAACTTCGAAGGCCAACTTGTTTCTCAATGTAAAATAAGTATGCTGTTTAGCTTCGAATGACCTGAAGGTGAAACAGTTTGTACATACGAAGCAAAAATTGGCATTAAAAGAAATGTAATAATTTTAATAACGTTTTTTATTTTAGCTAAGCGTTTTTTATTATTCATTACGGTATAAAACACTCATTGTTTAACTAGACCAGTCGTTTAAATTCATTGAAAAATAATTTTAATTAAAATGTAAAAATACACTTGAAATCTAAGACCTTTTATTTTTCATCATTTTTATTACAGAACAGTCTTTGATAGTAATCTTTAAATACACTTTTTATTCTTATATTTTAACAGTTTAAATGGATATAATTAAAAAAATACTATTGTGTCAGGACTGATTCTCATAATTCTACAATTAAATTTAAATTGAGCTACAATGATGTATATTTTAATCGTTTTTAACATCAATGACTTTTTATGATTAGAAAATATTTTTTAAAAAAGAAAAGTTTTAAATCTACATTATATAACGACAATGTGTTAGCAGGTAATTAACTAAACCTATTTTTTAAAGGTATTAGAATGTCGGTATCGAAGTAAATATGTTAATAACATCACTTCTAATGAGGGAACAATATACCTCTTTTGGTTGTTGCTGGTAATTTCCAAGTACATTCCTGTCACACTTTTTAAATAAGTATAATTAAAATATTTTAAGGAAAGAAAGTTTAAATCTACATTATATAACAGCAGCAATGTGTCAACTGTAATTAACATAATTTAAATAAAATTCTACTATAAAAATTGTTCATGTGAAGGTTACAATATATAGAATGGTATTTTGAAAAAATAAAAAATACATTAATAACTTTTTTTAGAATAGTTATGCAATTTGTTTTTTATAATAAGTTGATAACGATTATAACCAACATTTGCGAATAAAAAGTTATCTATGCTTAGCCCCAGCGTTTAATACCCCTTCAGAATGAAATAATTTTCTCGCTATCAGTTAAAACACGCTGTGTATTAATAGAAATATCCTTAATAACATTTTTCTTAATATAATAGACATAAAGCTATACACGTAAACTCAAGTGTATATTTTTATAGCCTAGGGTCAAATTAAATCATTGAAAAGACCTAAATACAAATCCAATCAGAATGTCCGAGCTGGCACGACAATAAAAAACGATCTACAAGATAATTACCATAAAAAATAACCCTAGCTCTAAACACAACCCCAACCCTAACCCTAAACACAGCCCCAAGCCCCAGTTTAACCCCAGCCCTAAGCCCCTCAGTTCTACTCTAACCCTAAATACAGCCCTAAGCTCCAGTTCAACCCTTACCCTAAATACAAGCCAAGCCCCCAGCGCAACCTCTAAATACGGTCCTCACGTTAGCAAAAGACCTAGCTGTAAAAAGGCCTTAATACAGGCAAAAGGGTTGAAGAAGAATTGAAAGCCATATGTTGTAGGTGGCAACTTTAATCGGCGTCATAAGTTTTATTAAAAATAAGGGTTAAAAATACGCGTCCTATACGTGAGCGAGTAAAAATAATTAGGGTTGGAAAAAAGGTCTCCGAAAAGAAAGGGTGAAAAAACACGTCCTACACATGCGCAAGTAAAAAATAATTAGGGTTGAAAAGGGCCTTCGAAAAGAAAGGGTTGAAAATACGGTCTCACACGTAGGTGTGTAAAAAATAATTAGGGATGAATATTCCAGCAGGGGTTGAAAATACGGTCTCACACGTGCGTGTGTAAAAAATAGGGCTGAAAAAGGCCTACGAAAAGAAAGGGTCAAAATACTGTCCCCCACGTGGGCGGTCTTGTGACGTCAAAATCCAAGATGGCGGCGACAAGTGTCTCACTACTACTTATAACAAATACAATATTTTGTAAAATAAAATATAGGGGGGCGCATTTAAAAAATTTGGGAAAATCGTAATTTTTGTTTGGCTCACCCTGTATACAGGGATATTCGTCGATGGTTATTGTTACAGTTAGGTTTAACAGTAGAACATATGGTTCACCTTATTATGTGAAATAAAAATTATTTATTACTTCTCCATACACATTGTCTTTATTTCATAGGGACTTCAATATAAAAATGGTCATAACTCTTTAAATACGCTGTATGATTATGTACAACCTCATATTGTAAGAACAAGGATTATAAGAGGAATTTAAATGTGAGGAAATATGTAGGGACACCCTGTATTTTTGTGTTAGTACGTAGTTATGAATCACCCTGTAGAGGTCGGCATATTTTCCAAATAACTAGCATATCGTTGCCTACGATTATTATAAATAGCTTTCTTTGATGTACTCTATTATAATGGAGTAATCGACCAATCCAACACCGAATACTGACCCTGTATATAAAATAATTAGTATTACATTATATTTTTCGAAAAATTTAGACACTGCTGCGTGTAATGAGTTACAAAAACATCTAGAACTCTATCTAATTACCACACATCTATTTAGTGATGGTTTGGATTTATGAAAATGTTTGTGGGATCGTGGGCCCGTTGTTGCCCGTAAGTTGAAAATAAATCTCAAATTTTTTTTAAAAGAAATTAAAACTGCCATTCTATATTCAGATACATCACTTCTAAATGGACTAAATGTTCCAAAAGAGCAAATATTACCAAAATGGTACTGATGATATTCCTCACCATTTCCCCATGGATCACTTCCTATCCTAGTGTCAACATTACTGTGCCTGACTTCTAAATGTTGAAGTACTACGGGAAAGCTAGATAGATACAAATTTGAAGTGGATGGTCTATAACAAAACTGTAATTGAAAATGCACAAGTATTAGTTTATACTCAGTTGACGTATAAGTTTACTCCGAATTTGGTTGCTTTCGTTTCATCCACGTCTCTTTTATTTTCTTAGAGCGTTTGGTTTACTTTTGGGCATTTTGAAGTTTAAAATATCGCTAATAACAAAATATAAACGTAGTGGCTGCTAATACTACACTAGGGTAGTCAATTAGTAGTAGTGATTCATTGAAAGCTGAAGAAGTGTTGGGTAAAGGTGGCTTCCTCAATATCTACTAATATCTAGTGTTACAACACCGCTCAAAATGTTAAACTAATTCGTAGATTTACTGTGGAACTTACACCTATTTGTACTTTTTTTCGGTAGAATGGAAATAGAGCAATGTCGACCTGTAAGGGCGTCACATTTCATAAATGTTGATTTGCGAGGAAAAACATATCACCTGAGTTACACTAAGTTTTTTGTGGCCATCGGCCATGTGACTCATCAACTGATATTGATTATTTAATCAGTACTGATAATAAGTAACTAACGAAGCTTATATATAAATCCAATAAAACATCCTAACCTAAACGTTTAAAATTTTCCACGAGTTGCATTTATTATTTAGGTATCAAAAATTATTGTGCCGCAATAAAACTGAAATTTGATGACACTTCAATACAATTCAATATTACAGTATATAACAGTCGGTTTGAATATTTTAAAAGTTATGAAAAATGTATGTACCTTCCCTTTATTGGTAGTACACCTCGTAACATGGATATTCCCTCTCCTTATGTACGTTACAACAAAGGGGTTACCTATAGCTTACATAAGTGTATATAGATTTTACCATTAACTCCCGCAATTTGATTTAAAACATGTTTGAGTATAAAAATGTACCAAATTAGCAAAGTTTTGTAAATATTAAGTGCAATGTTAAAATATACATTGTGTAAGTACTGTTTTAAGAAAGGAACAATAAGAAACATTGGAAAATCCTATGGCTACATGTTATACCTTTCTCCAAAATGTTCTCTAAGGTAATACAACAACCTAAAGCTTAAATGAAAAAAAACACACTTCAATGTTTTCGGAAAATTTGAGAATCAACTGAAGTGTGAACACCTAATGATACCTAAAAGTCTGAAATTGCAACATTAGATTTTCATTCTCTTGAAGAAAGGAACTTGAAAAGGAAATTAGTGTTTAAATTCGTATTATAACTGAAGTTACGGAATACTTTTTTGTGAAAGCTCTCTTAAAAGGTGTATTAACAGTTTCACTTTGTTATTTAACAAAGTTTTGAAAATTAAAGTTAGTTACAATGAAACGCAGATAAATTGCGATTTGAATATTTTTTGAGCTTTAAAATTTACCTTCTATCTACTCATTTAAGAAGTTTTCAGGTTTAACAAATAAAACAGTTAATTTGGTCTAACTTTAGTTTAAATACGAAACTTGTAAGCCTATTCATTGAAATTTAAACGTTTTATTTCTCAATTACATCTACGTAAGAACACTTCTAAGCTGTATTTCTTGCCTTATAAATAATTTACTGTATACTAACTAAAATTAATTGAGTAATTTTCATTATGGAGCAAATAAACTACAAAGGCTTCAAAGATTGCTAAAGTAGTAGGTTGTTACACTCATTACTCATGCTCTAATATTAGTTAGTTTCGTCTAATAGCTGTTGAAAAATAATTGAATGTTTATTGCTGTTTCTCGAATACCGCCACTAAGACATATCTCTAAGTGTACTTGTAGAACCTTGTAGAATTAAATCAATTTCTTCTTCTGAAATATTAGATGGTTGTTTTGTTATGGGCGAAATTGGCAGTAGAACGGAAGTAACAGATAAAGAAAAGGGGTGACCGCAGCTCATTGGTAATAGAGGGAGAGCATATTACTATTTACGCGTTTAAGACAGCTCGTAATACGTAAATCACAGTAGAGGTTTTCACAAATCGTTTGGGAGCCAGGATGTTTGTAAATGTCAATATAGGGGTCGCAATACCTAAATGCGAAAGTTTTACAGCTTGTTCCAAACAAACAAAAAAACTGGCTTACCTTTAGACGAAAATCCATGACTACGTTTACACGGACACCTAACAGGGATTTTATAACTACTAACGTTATTAAAACCGACGTTAAACGTCGTGTAAACACTGTTGTACAACTGATGTTATAAGTCAGGTTCCGTAACGCTACACCTCTTTCTCATTTGGCGTGACGTTATAAAGCTGGTTGTAGAGCGCGTGTAAACAGGACGTTTTAGCAAGGTAAGCTTATCCGTACAACGAAGATCGCTTAAAAGGCCCTAGATATTGAAACTAACCGACTTCTGTAAAGGAGAGGTTAGATTTCCCTTAATTCATTTTGGGTAGTTTTAATTAAATTTTAGTGTTTATTTAAAACTTTTCAATTTAAGTAGTTATATATACCTATATATGTATATATTTGTTAATTAGATAAAATATTTGTTTGTTATAAAGTTTCAAGCAGATAGGAAAATGTGTGCTTCAAAACGTGACGCATGGGAAGAAGAGGAAACTCGATTCCTATTGCGACTAATTCATGAGAAACAAGTTTTAAAGGCGTTAGATGGGAAGAGATTTCGAGCAACAGACATATTCCAACATCTAGAGGAACCGATGCACAAAAGAGGGTATCTTAAAACTGGCAAGCAAATGCAAACGCGATTCAAAACGTTGCGATGTAAGTCTACCTATTTTCATTTAATATGGTCTTTAATTATAATTATATCTTTCCAGTTCAATATAATAAGTATGAAAGGCAGCTGAACCGTAGCGGGGAAGAAAACTGTCGACCGGACTTTCCGTTCTTTGAAGAAATGAACGTGCTCTTAGGTGATAGACCAATTTCGCAATTGGAGGGGGTTGATTCTGCACAATCATCAAAAGAATCGAATTCAGAATCGGAACAAACCGACTATCAAGATGCTGATATCACGTTAAGTAATGAACAAGATTCACAGCATGATACTTCCGACCAGGCACTTGAGGATGATGATGGTGTGCAGGACTCCGAAGAGCCCACACCGAAAAGAAGGCGTTACTCCGACAAAGGAGGAGGACGCTCATACCAACAGCACTTGGAGAATTATCCTAGAATTCAAAAACAAAATTCTCTTGAGGTGCAGGAAGTCGTGTTGCAGCAGCAAATAGAGAGCATAGCTCAACTATTCCAGCAGCAGAGGGAATTCGACGCCGATTTAATGAAAAAGTTTATGGAGCAACATGAAGAAATTCTTCAACAAACAACAAACCATAATTTTGTGCAGGTTGCTTTTGTGAGTTACACTTACTAATTACCACTATGTGGATTTCTTTTTAACCTCGGCTAGTCAGGAATTTGGGAAGTGGGTTTTTAGACTGTTATATAACTGTTAAACAATTATTCGTACCCAGGTTTAATACATATATTAAAACAAAATTTCTGGAATTCTAATAATAATATAACAACAAAATAATATTCTGGTAAAACAATTAAGTATTCAAGTTAAACAAAATGATGGAAAATAAACGAAAAATTTTTAATACAGCGCCTGGTATTTGGGCAGCCCACCGCACCTTGGACTAATGTTGGTCTCGTGGTAAATCCGAAGATTTAATGTTTAGAGACAGGTGTCGCCTGTATATCTGTGGTCGTCGTCGGTTTGGAAATTTCCTGTAAACAAGCGCGTTATAATGCAGTGTTCAAAAAATAAAATATTTGTGGTTTTGTTTCTTTGTAAACAAATATAATGTGTTCAGGTGAAAATAATACAAGGGTGTGTGTACATTTCAACAACCGGGAGGATTACTGTGATTTAGACAGGTAAGTTTATTTTGTCTATTATATTTTACAAATTTAAGACAATGTTGTTGAATTCGAGGTTAGAGCGTATTTCAAATCTTTATCGTGGACTGGCTCTTTTATTACTTATATTTTCTTAAGTAACGTTTTGAAATACGGAACAGGTTAAAGAAAAGCAGGCCCTACACGAGATTTGATAATTACACGATTAGTGTTAATACAAATTCGTGTTAGGCAACGGTTGTATTTGATTTGTTTCTTTTGAGGGTTTGTACACACAGACTAGGGGTAAAAGACTAATTCTAAAATTAACTATCAATAATATATACAATTTAATATGTACAAGGGGTTGTCAACGTTTGGAATTTGCAATTTTATGTTTGAAATGTTTCATATGATACAGGGATATTTTCGACAATGTGTTGCGAAAATTGATAAGAGTTCATTCAAACTATTAAAATGGAACGTTGACCTTCGTTTTATTTGTATAAAGAGGATGATTCCTTACACTTTAATTTAATGTGAGTACTTATTTGCGAAATGCAAATGGATTTTTTTTTTTTTTAAGAATAATTATCTTCAAGTTTTAATAGCTAAAGCGCAAATAAATTGCTTTAATCTATTGGATTTCTTATTGTAAAATAGAAATTTTTTTACTTTGAAGTAAAACGTAGAAATTTACTTTTAGTTGTATAAATTTAATGTTTTACACAATTCAGGTTTTTCGGTAATAATTTGGATTCGATATTCAGGTGGATTTTTGTGATATACAGGGGGAATAAATAAGTGTTGATAGCCAACCAAGGAGCTCGAGCTAAATCAACAAATTCTAGGGATTCTATTTACTCAAAGCTGTAACGGACACTTTGAATATATAGAACTGTATTCAGGGGTTGAGGATATATCGGGTGTTCGTTTATAATCTCGATAATAGCCAATCCAGTGGGCTCAATAGTCTAAATTAACGAATATTAGAGACTCTATTTATTCAAAGCTGTATTGGACACTTTGAATATATAGAACTATATACAGAGGTTCAGGATGGGATTTGTAAATTGCCATTTTCTGAGGTTATAGCGCGTGATTGGACAACCAGACGTGGCTTACATGAGCCCCATTAACTAGAAGAAGTCCTATAATAGTCCCGGTGACCGACGGTGTTAACCAGTCAATCTACCTAAGACCAGTATAAAACAGTAAAACCTCTTTGACGTCAACTAATTTCTTAAGGATGGTTTGTTAATAGGAAAAATTGGTTATACTTCGGAGTATTTGAATTCTATTTAATTCGATTGAAATTGCTTTAAGAGCGGGTCATGCGGTTATGTTCTCGAATAGAGAATTTCAGGTGTAATAAATTATTACAAACGGACAGGCAGGAGAGTATTTGTAGAGAAGCGTTCTACAAATAGAATTAATTCAAAAGTTTCAATAATTTCGCTTGTAAACCTTGCGAATGAGTGGGGTTTTATGTAGAAAATGTCGCAACGTTTCTGCACATCGTGAAAGTGGGGTACCGGTGCGCACGCAAAAGTGCTGATTATTTACATTTATTTAGAACTGGAATAAAATGAATTATTATTTAAACATTATCTTAATAATTTTTATTAAAATAACAATTAATTTGTCTTACCCAATTCTGGCTCATTACAAACTCATTAATTACTTGTTTAAATAATGCGTTTCGGTCTCATGATGTAAATAGACCATTCACGTCTGCTACACAATCTACCCGTTCGAGAGAGCATGTGAAGGGATGCTGTGTTTACAATGTATTAGTACTACAGAATAAGATTTTATTTTTTTGTACAAATGTTTATTGAATACAATATGTTTACCTATAAAATGTCTTCCTTATGGGAAAATTGCACTTGAGAAAATTTTTAATGACATATCTAATAGCATGACCACTAAAATTCTCTCGTTCTCTGTTAGAGTGTCACTCTGGTTGTGGAAATATAACTTCCGCCTCATGAACTGCTTTATCCCATTGTAATACATAGGTGTCTTTTCTACTTTCCACTATATTATCTAAAATGCAGCACGCATATACAATTTCAGGCACAAAGGTAAAATGAATATCAGAGTTTTAAAAGACACCTTCAACGTGATTTTAATCGTCCAAAAGCAATTTCAACCGACGCTCTTCCAGGATTTAAATAAACATTGAATGATTCTTCTTCGGGGGTTAGTTTTGAAGATTTTGTGTACCCTTTCAAAAGCCAAGGTAGCAGTGGATAGGCTGGGTTCCCCATGATCATGAAAGGAACCTTGACACCATTTATTTCAAGAGATTTCTAGAACATATTAGTAATATTTTTCGGACGATGTAAAATTGACATGATCACCTTTGGAATTAGTTGTTCCTGCTGTTTGAACAAAGTCGATTGTTTAAAAACTGCTGCATCATGACACGCACCAGGTGATTTGCAATTGATATTCCGAAATCTATAAATAAAAACATAAGAACCAATCACTGCTAGTTACTGTGTAACAATCTGTACGAGTTATCAACCACTGCTTGTAGGATCATCGACGGCCACCCTTTCCTATTCATAAAATCCCGATACCCATCAGCTGGGGGTAAAATGGGATGTGAGTACCATCTATAGCTCCAATTAAATGTGGAATGTGTGTTATTTTCTCATATTGAAAAGATATATCACCACATTCCACAATGTTTGGCATATTCAGGCAGGAATCCATCAACTCGCTATTGATGGCTTTAACAACTCTATGTACACACTTCCATACAGTCGATTTGTGAACCCCGAAAGCATTTGCTACAACTCGATACTCTGCACAGATTCCCAAAAAAATACAAAGTTATCGCAATCTGTCTTTCCACTGATACAGGTTCTCTAGTTTTCACATAATTTTCACTGGGCTGTAAATGATTTTTCAACTGTTCGCACAACCATAAGAAAGTGTTTTTGGTCATTCGAAAGTTTTCAGACCAATCATCATCGCTGAAATGTTTTAAAACAATTGTGTCCCACCACATGCACCATACTTCTCTTCTTCATCCACATGGTTTTACGGTTATATTGTAAAATTGGTTCTAAGTTTCAGAACGTATCACTGGGTGTTGTTCTTATTAAAAACAGTAATAATATTTGATTGATATGATTTCGACACTTCATAATGTTGTTTAAGAAAAAGTTACACAACTGTTGGTTAGCTTACATATACAACTGCCATATCGTTAGAAAAATACTCATATAAACAGTTGATGGATCCATGGCCCAACGAATTTAGAAACGAAAATACGAAGAGTGTATCAAATAGGATATATACACATTAAATAACCTATAAAACAATTAACAAATTCGTAACAAATGTGAAGTTGACTGTCTAATTTATGTTGGTACCTACTGGGCGTTACTGTTCAGACTTCACCTCAATGTTATAACATCCGACCACAAAATACACCTTTGTAACTCCGTTTTGTGTAAACACTTTGCACAAAACGGTTTTAATAATGTTAGTAGTTATAAAATCGGTGTTAGGTGTCTATGTAAAAGTAGTCCATGTGAATCAGTGAATTACAGCCGGTAAGTTGGTTCCTGAAAAACTTCAAAATAATTGCACGTATCCGCGAAACACGGGCATGCAACTAAACCAGCTGGTCGGTCAACGCTTTAATTGCTTTATGCTTACTTTACGTTAAACCCCAAAACATCTCTTAAAATGAAATTGTGTCATCAAACCCAATATAGCAAATTAGTTAATAAAGAAATCTTTCTCAGATCGTTACGTTAAAGCTTTTACTAAAATAATAAAAAAAAACGAACGCTGTCACTGTAAAGTAAAATACTCACCAAATAAATAAATTATTCGTTATCTTGAATGTAAACAATAGATATTTAGGTATTAAGGGCATAATCAGCAGATTATGCCTCGAGGGAATGTTAAAAGCCCGACGCGAAGCGGAGGGCTTTTATATTCCTGAGAGCCATAATTTACAATTATGCCCGTGGTACATACAATGTTTTATTTTATTTTGCACCATGAAACTGGAACAAAATATTAAAAAGATTCAGTATTTTCGGCAAGTTTTTAAATGCAAATGCAGTGAAATAAAGTCGACAGTAGGCTAATTTGTTGTTACTAAGATACTGTGATATTGCTATTATATATCATGTCAATCATGCTGCTTAGCATCAATGACATTTCCGTGCTATAAAGACCACATTACGCCCGCATTTGGAGGCGTATAATAGATATTTATATTAAGGCATAATCAGAAGATTATGGCTCGAGAATGTTAAAAGCCCGACGCCAAGCGGAGGGCTTTTATATTCCTGAGAGCCATAATCTATAATTATGCCCGTGGTACATACAATGTTTTATTTTATTTTGCACCATGAAATTCGAACAAAATTTTAAAAAGATTCAGTATTTTCGGCAAGTTTTTAAATGCAAATGCAGTGAAATAAAGTCGACAGTAGGCTAATTTGTTGTTACTGAGATACTGTGATATTGCTATTATATATCATGTCATGTGTTTGCTGTCAATCATGCTGTTTAGCATCAATGACATTTCCGTGCTATAAAGACCACATTACGCCCGCATTTGGAGGCGTATAAAGAAGATTATGGTGGCAAAATAAAATAAAATATCTAATCGAACGTAATTAATATGAACAGTGCAGTAATAAACGAAATGACGTCACAATAATATACACATTGTAAAGAAATAACACTATGCACATACTGATAAAATTGAACAGAAAGAAAATAAACAATCGACGTGATGGCACAAATGTTAAAACGTACCCAATTTCGAAACCTCAAATTTTGATTGACGCGTGCAAGTTTCAAATTCTCCAAAATAATATCTTGTATCTTAATTTCACATAACACCAAAATGACTGTCAATAAGGTTGAACATATAAATTTAATAAATTTTGTAATACGTAATTTTGTATAGCGTAAGTAGAATAAAATAAACATAATGCACAATACGCTATGATTAATGTGCGGGAGGATACACTTTTATCAAATTAATTTAATCGCTTGAAGGGCATGCAACAATAAACGAGAAAGCGAATTCATAGGCCTGACAAATACAATGAAAAAAACCCCTTTACTCGGTACTAAAGCATCGGTATAACTCTTACATTTTTCAGTCCGGTCACAACAACCAATCCAGCCCCTATCTTTTGACAAACTTAGCCACTAATATCATCTAATTTCACTTTACATTATTTGAATATCCTGTTTTTGGCACATCTATAATGATTTTATTTTCTTACCGCATTTCACCTCACATTTTACATGTACAAAGCCTGTTAGTGCCTCTGTACCCTGGTGAGCAACTATTACACCGCCTTTGGTTTAGCTTCCGACTGTAGAGATTGTTACTTTCTCACGTTGCTTTCATCTCTACTTTTCTGCCTGTTCATATTAAGGGAAAATCTGCCAATTGTTGCTACTTCTATGCCCTGGTCAAAAACGTCACGGTTCCATCTCGAGATATACATCTGTGACCCATGCACTTTACATTCTAAATATACACCGATATTCTGCTTTTCGACAATGCACTATTAACACTGAAAACAGGTCCATATCTCACAAGTATAAACATAAAAATGCTTATACTCACCCTCAATACAAAATATACATCTGAAGTGTCTCCGTTCTCCTACTCCCAAATCGTTTATATAAACCCTAAATTGATAAGAGCCAGACTTATAACCGGTATAATATAGTCATTGATTAATCTGCACCGATTATAATTGGTTTCGAGCTAAAAAAAATTAACTTTGATATTTAAAACAATAAAGAAGAAACTGTTTGTTGAAAAATCGAACAAACCGAATACTGTAATCAGATAATCACTACTATATGCACATTTGTAGTGCTTATAAGCTAATATCAAACAACTTTTTATTAAGTTATGATCCATTTTTATATCACATATCAATGGTAACAACTTATAATATTTATCAGAAATAATCGTATAATTCTCGTAATAAAATGTGGTTCTATACCATTTGCTTATAATATATTACTTTGAGCATTATAATAGTCAAGATCCGATCTTCTTATCCGTAAATACGATATGCATGCAAATACGAATTTGAAATGAACAATACAGTGTGATTATGTGTGTGTGTGTGTGTGGTGCGTGGGTACGTACTTGCATGCGTACATGAGCGCGTGAGTGCATGTGTGCGTGTATGCATGTGTGCGTGTGTGCATGTATGCATGTGTGCGTGCGTGTCTGGTCGTGTGCGTGTGTGTTTGTGTATGTGTTCATGTATGTGTTTGTGCGTGTCAGTGAGTGTGAGAGTGTGTGAGTAAGTGTGAGTGTGAGTTAGTGTGAGTGTGGGTGTGTGTGTGCATACCTGATTGTGTGCATGCGCGCGCGATTGTGCGCGCGCGGGCTCCGTGCGTGACTGTGTATGCGTGTGTGGAAGCGTGCGTATGTGCGTGTGTGCTGTGTGCGTGTGTAGGTGTGTACATGTATGAGTGTGTGCGTGTGTGCATGTGTACGTGTGTGAATGAATGCGTGAGTGCGTATGTGCGTGTGTATGTGTGTGCATGTGCACGTGTGTGCGTGAGTGCGTGTGTGCATCTGTGCGTGTGCTGTGTGCGTGTTTGATGTGTGTGTGTGCGTTGTGGTGTGTTGTGGTTGGGTGTGTGGTGTGGTGTTTGATGGTGGGTGTGGTGTGGTGTGGTGTGCATTTGGTTGCGTGTGGTGTGTGTGGTTTGTGTGGTGGCGTGGGTGTGGTGTTTGGTGTGCGTGGTGGTTGGTGTGGTGTGGTGGCTGTGTGTTGTGTGGTGTGGTGGGTGTGTGGGTGTTGTGTTTGGTGTTGTGCGTGTGTGTGTGTCTTGTGCGTGTGTGGTGGTGCGGTGGTGGTTGGTGCGTGTGCGTGTGTGTGTGTGGTGGTGTGCGTGTGTGGTTGTGTTGGTGTGTGGTGTTGTGTGGTGTGCGTGTGGGTGGGTGGGTGTGTGTGGTGTTGTGGGTTGTGGTGTTTGGTGTGGTGGTGTGGTGTGGTGTGTGTATGGGGTGTGGTTGTTGTGTGGTGGTGCGTGGGTGTGTGGTTCTGTTGGGGTGTGTGCTGTGTGGGTGTGGTGTGTGGTGTGGTGTGGTGTGGTGTGTGGTGTGTGGTGTTGGTGTGGTGTGTAGTGGTTGGTGGTGTGTTGCGTGGTGGTGTGTGTGTGTGTGTGTGGTGTGTGAGTGGGTCAGGTGGGGGTGCGGTGCGTCTGCGTTTGCGTGCGCGTACGAATGGGTGCGTGTGGGCTGTGCGTGTGGTGTGCGAGCGTGCATGCGTGGTATGCGTTGTGGTGTGCGTGGCGTGGCGCGTTGCGTTGCGTGTGCGTGTGGTGCGTGGTGTGCATGTGCGTGTGCGTGTGCGTGTGCGTGTGCTTGAACGTGTGCGTGTGGGTGTGTGTGTCTGTGTATGTGGACATATGTTAGTATCTATGATAACTACTGCACGAAAATTCCTTCGTACCTAAAATTTTGTATTTAAGATTGTTTGGATTAAAGATATTAGAATTAGGAAGAATTCCGGTCGTGGAGTGTAGGAACTGCATTAAGTTATGTATTTTCGCATGTTAGTAAAAGCATATGTATAAGTACTTGTATGTATTTGTTAGTTATTCATACATGATGTTAAAATTTGTCAATAGTTTAAGGTCTGAAGATAACAATTATTGTCGATACTAGTCACGATTTTGTAACCAATTAAGATTTTCAAATTATAAACATTGCGGCGAAGGTTTTGTGTTTCTAAGTATACCTTTGCGTATTATTTCTTAATAGAGATATTTAGAATTTACATCAGTTCTACATACATAAAGACAAAATTTACATCGATTGGGGCTTGTACTTCGATAGCGCGGTTGGTTAGCGCGGTATATAGAAAGGTCGGGTTCAAACCTACTGAGGTAATCTTTTTATTTAGGTATTTAATAAAATTAATAATTTTTCTTATATTTTTGATTATACATTTAAATACTCATATTGTTAAAGTAAAAAATAATCGATCTGCTTTGTCCGTGTAAATAGTTTATTAAGTGTATGAACACTTTCATAGAATCTCTTCAAAAGTATAAAATGTACGGTAGAATCCTGTATTACCTTACTTCAATCAACTTCATTAGAACACATATTTGTGTTGAATAACTTTATATTTTGTACTCTATGCCCCTACTAGGGGTAAAGGCTAACCAAATATTTTATTGATAGCAATGTGGGCGTCATTCAAAAGCATTTATCGTACTAATCGTTACAAAACAGCAACGCAACAGACGCCAATGTTAATTTAACTTCATTGAGAGGATTAATGTAGTTTGAATTGTTGAAACGTGCAACAAGCGGCATGATGTCAGGAGGGATTTTATTGCAAAATGAAACTTAATTGCGAGTCTACGTTAATTAGGGAGGAAATATTTGGCGCACTCCTCGTACATTTTATATCACATATTTATTTGACTGAAAATTGTGGGTAACAATTAAACACATCGAAAAGAACGTGGTTTGTTTATTTTTAAAAAGCTATTACCTACCTCACGGTATACACCACAGCCAGAATCATCATCAATTAAACTCTTAAATTTACTACAAATCTTGAACAAATACAGTCATTGGCTAATTATAATTTGATTGTAACCTGTTGGTATTTGGTATTTCAATTAACTTATCTATTGAAGTAATAAAGGTTAATGTATATAATTATTACTAAACAGTGAGGTGCTAAACTATTAACGTAGTTCTAAAGTAATCGAGATACATAATACTAACCGGCACCATGAAACTGTAGCTGCTGTACTCTTTTATAAGAAATGAATTATTTATAAAGTTACTATCTTGTTTTTCATTTGTCTAGAGACAATAGCATCGTGATAGTCTTTCCAAACTGGATAATTTCTTGTACGTAGGTACGTGGTCAAATAGCTGTAAAGTTACCATTAATTTATAGAATTCTAGTGGTATTTGTCAGGAACGTAGTATGTTATTGTAATATTATTAATTATTTTAAGTATTGAGTAAAACTATATAACGTAAATGAAATATTATTTCAGTAGTTGTATTGTTTCTTAAGTTTGCTTTCGTGCACGTTCAGCAAACCTAACCTCTCGAGAATATCACGTATCTACTTGTTAAACATAAGATAAATGTGAACCTTTAAAGAGAAAGGACAGATTAGGGTTTTCAAATTCGTCACTGCCAATAAAATTTACGATCACACTCGTAAATTTCTTTTTATGAAAATAAATGCTGCCTTCTAAAAATTAGAACGTTCGGCGTGGTTGTGATTCCTGACTCACAAGAATTACGTTTGTTTTATCAAAGGAAAACTCAAATTATGTGAGTGAAAATATTACTACTAAACTTTATTATGTATGCAAATGTTTTTTCACTTTATTGCTCACGCAATAATGGCGATATACAATTTTCTATTGCATTTGATACGATTTACCAAACATTTATGTTTTAAGATGCCAAGGATAAACCAGGAAACTAAAGATAATTTTAGAATAGGACACACACACAGAATTTAAACGCAACTTATTTTTAAAAATACAATCTATTATCTATTAAATAGGTTCACCAAGATTCTGACCGTTCCAGGCAATCAGTACCGAAATTAGAGGTAGGCAGGGTAGGCGCTAACCCATGGGGGCGTCAAATTTATGATAAAGTTATACATACATATTACATAACGATTTAAATGATATGGGTAGAAATTAGGTACAAGCCGAAACTGTAGTGCTGTGATTTTGTAAGGGAGGCAATTTTTGTAAACCCCTTAACAATACCGTATAACGGTTATGCCTGAGAGACTTTAACCCAATACAATCTAGCAAGTATAACCAAAAGTAACTATATCACTTTGGATGCGTGATCAAAAGATCCATTATTCGCATTAGATCAGTATCAACGTCGGTAAGAATGACTTTAACAGTAGTAGTAGGAGCCATAAACGTTAAAAATACAACCAAAAAGTTCAAAAAAGAGAAAATATAGAAGGCAGCTGAAAGAGAAAATTTTATTAGCACATATACAAGAACACATATAAATCAAAACAAGCAATTAAGTATCCAGCAAATAGAAATTCGTATACTCAATAAACATAAAAAAGAATCAAATTTTAAGTTACCCAAATTATAGGTTTATTTAATAACAAACAAATTAATGTATATCACGAACATTAATTTGGCAAACGAGACATTAAAAGTAATCGAATTACCAAAATTCTTAATTCTGTAGAAAGAAGTAACGTTAGAAAAGTTATTCGTTAATTCTAAATTTCACTGTTTACCCAACGCAATAATTAGTAAGTAAAAATGAATGACGTAGACCGTTGAGCTCAAGAGTATAAACCAATTTTCATGTGTAACTGTGTGTAGTTTTATCTCAGCGACATGGAAATTGCACCACCAAGAAGGAGTGGGACTTTTTTGACCAAACTTGGCAGAAACGTTTAGCTAGTAAAAGGTAGCAATTCAAATTTCAAAGAAAAAGAACAAAATATAAACATAATTTTTATTCTCGTCGTATCATCGATTCTAGCAAATGATCAACGTTCTCATGATGTATTGTGTCCCAAGTAACCTATAATTCATGCTGTAGAGCTTGCAGCGTCTGCGGAGGATGCTGCAAGGTTCTCAGTCTTCTCTCCATAATGTCCCAAACATGCTCGATGGGCTAAGGTCAGGAGATTTGGGTGTAAATGTCAAGAAATTAACATTATCCCCTGCAAATCGGTCCAAAGAACGTTTTGCAGTATGGGACGGGAATTATCCTGCTGCAAAAGTGGGTCTTACAACTGCTGAAGAAATGGAAGAATATGGGGTTCTACCATCATCCACATACCGTTGGGTTCATATTACCTCGGATGAATAAAAGAACACTCCCATAAGTTATAGCACCGCATACCATAATCCCTACAGGTTGGTGCACATTCCTCGCAACCGAAAATTCAACATTTCGACGTTTCGCACGTTTTCGTCTGACCCTCATACGGCCATCATGCACTCCAAACAGAATCGGGATTCATCAGTGAAAACCACCATATGTCACCCTTGGTTGCAGTGCAGTCGCAATTTACACCACTCCAAACGTTTCTGTCGATGGGATTGTAAGCCGAAAGCTCTGATTCTGCGTAAACCATTTGAAGGGTTACAGGACGACCTTTTAGCTAACCATTGATCGGAAATTTATCTGTTACCGGAGAATCGTTCTTGTTGCCATAAGTTGAAGATGGCGGTCCTGTACCTCATTTGCTCTTCTTCGTCCCACGGTCCCTTTTCTGCGGAGTTCCTGACTCCCTAGTCCATGCCTGATAGCAGCGTATGATGGTGGTTTTGTTCCGGATAAGGCAATTTGCGATTTCTAAACGAAAAGCCACCTTCGGGAAAACCAACAACACAACCTCTGTCAAAGCAAGCAATCACAAGCGAAAACAATAAAGAACTGAACGAACTGTTAGATAAGCCATTACCACTTGATCCACATGAATGAAATTTTAATCAATTACTACCTTTTAGTAGTTAAACGTTTCTCAAGTTTGGTCATAAAATTTACCTCTTCTTCGTGTTGCAATTTCCATGTCACTGAGTATAAATTATAATAAAGGAAAATAAATGCTCCTTGCAAAGGTGTTAATTCTAAATTAAAGTTAAGTACTTATATAGATATAAAATAGAATTTACATTCAAGTTCTTTACGTAGAAAACTAAACACAAATAATCAAACAGGTCGATGGAAATAACTGTATTCAGTAGATAATTTACACAATTTCCGGTAGTGCAAACGGACTGTAGATTGTTTAGTACAGTTTGGATGCCTTGATAATCGGCAGGTGAAATTAATGCAATTGTGCAATAATTCTTTACGATCTGTGCCGAGAGACAAACGACAGCCAAATGCACATCAGGAAAGTGTAGATGATGGAACTGACATTTGCAATAAGCAATTTTGAGCATAGCCAGAAGCTAACCATGTTATTTCAATAATAAATGTAGAATTTATGCTTTATCGGGGCCCCACAGCGCTAGCTAGATGACTATAACGTGTGTAACGGGTTTTCGGTGGTGGCAAGTGAAGCTTGCCCTCAACGAAATCCAGCACAAAATTAAGACTCGTTTGGAAATATTTTTTTTTGTACTTATGTTACGGTAGTTTATATTACAAAGTCAACTCCTGGGCGGTAAACGGATAACGAGTTCTTCGTCACAGGGGTTGCAATTAAACGGATTCGGGCGCCACTGATTATCTACTGTCCAGGCGGTCTTTGGGTCCATTGAACTTGGGCGGTTTCAAACGGCTACCTGGGTTACTCAGTGGAGGATAAATTCAGGGTTGAATCCTCACGGTCGAAAGATGAACCTAAAACTTAATTAATACGGTAAGGCGGATGGTGGACAAAGGTCCCCCTTGACAAACAAAATTCCCACCAATGATTAATGAAAATGAATGATTCTTAATAAATGTTAACTCTGCGAATTTATTTAAATTTAACTAATTAAGGTTAGCCTTTATTAAGTTTAATTTGAATAACCGATTATTAAATTTTTCCTTCGATCGAAAATAATATAATTTTTTCTATGTCTGCAATAACAATGTAGGAAAAAGAAGATTTTTGACAGCACTAACCTATATAGACTACGACATTTAAAAGTAACGGCTGAAATTCCATAATTTTAACGATGAGGCGACAGCGCAACAATTTGTTTTAATTAATTTAAATCAATCAATGAGCTAATATTTATTTCAACGGACTAAAACTATTATTTGTAAAATCATAAAGCGATTGATATAAAATTCGGTCAATTTCTATTAATAAAAATTTATTCTATCTAACGGTTTAATTAATAATTAGTAACACTTCTATCAATTCAAAATCATGAAATTCCAAAGCTGATTACTGTTTGACACATCTGTCGGTGTTCGCATTATTTAAAATACATAAAATTTTACACAATGGTAAAAGATTACATTCCTTTCATTGAGTTGAAATTTAAAAGTATTTGAGGTTTAACTTTACTCATTTATATCAAAACTATTATTTAACAATCCAATTTTTACTAAGTTAATTAATTTATGAGGACGGTGTTAATTATTACTTGTTTATTTATTATTAACGGTTGTTTATAGTACTTTACGTTTTAATTTTGGAAAGAAAATTTCTATTTCCAATTAATGGCTATCTTTAAATTTCCTTCTTATCAATATTCAACGGTTCCTAATTAATTATTTTACGGACTTAATTATTGTTTGATATTACTGAAGTAAAACGAAAAAAACTAATCTTCACACGTGGATATTATAGTATTGCAGAAAAAGCATAAAAAATGTACATAAAAGTCATGGAGCAATATAAGATAGATGTGTGTTTAAAGAAAATATAATAAAGCGTTGAAAAAGGAATATAATAGTAATATAAGGCCGATCCTGGACCAGTTCAAGGTCACCCATGTAAATCTTTGGGGATTTATTTCGGTCAAAGTTTTCTCGTTATGCCAGAACGTGCTCCACGTCTCAACGTTTTGGGGATTTAAATTTTGGAGTCACTCGCCCTCTGGTGGTGAAATCAATTTTAGCTCAAGGTCAAACTTTAAGCAGATTTAAAATTGTTTCAAGGTCAAAGCTAAAAATAGAAGTTGGGAATCAAAAAAATAGTTTTGAAGGTCAAAGGTTTTGACTTAGGTGGTGTTTTTTTAGAAATATAAGGTAAAAAATAGAAGTTGCAAGGTAATCATAAATCTAAAAATAGTTTTGAAGGTCAAAGGTTATTGACTTGCGGTGGGTCATATAACATTTCTTAGAAATATAAAAAGGTCAAGGTGAAAAGCTAAAAATAGAAGTTGCAAAATCATAAATCTAAAATAGTTTTGAAGGTCAAAGGTTATTGACTTGGGATATAACATTTTAGAAATATAAAAGGTCAAGGTGAAAAGCTAAAATAGAAGCAAGGTAATCATAAATCTAAAAATAGTTTTCAAGTCAAGGTTATTGACCCCTTTGGTGTCATATTTCTTAGAAATATAAAAGGTCAAGGTGAAAAGCTAAAAATAAAAGAAGGTAATCATAAATCTAAGAATAGAATTTTCAGGTCTACTCCACTTGAAGGTCACGATGGACGACGATGACGACGATTCATAAGCTATGCATAAAAAGTAGGTCATGAGTTCATTGAAGGTGAATACTCCACTTCAAGCTAAAATAGAAATTGCAATGTCACCATCCTCATCATATTGGGATATTTTATGTCAAGGTCAGAAGCTAAAAATAGAAACTGTAATGTCATCATCATCAATTACAATTCTTAGAAGTCTAAAAATAGTGTGGTCAAAGGTTATTGATCTGTATATCATAGCTAAAATGGTTGGTTCAAGTCCTCAAAAAGGTGATCGCGTTACAGCTAAAAAGTATAGTGACAGCATGATCGTTGAAAGTAGCTTATGCGCGTAACCAGATATGTATGGTAATCAAAGAGATGGTTCATATCTGCAAATGTAACATAGTGGGGGTCGTTTAGGTAACAATATAAGGAAATAGTGTAATGGGTAGTGAAAACATTGGATATACGCTCAAGAGCAATGGGAACTATAGAACAGCGGGGAACGCTTGAAGCAAGAATTTTCAGCATTAGTATTCGATGCCGAACATGAGGCGGTTTACGGGCGAGGTGATTATAAAGGGAGGTAACGTCCTAGTGAAAAGTACGAAAAAGGAGTAAAGATATGAAAAGTTTTTAAATTTAAAGGAAATATGTAGAACATGTTTTGTAGAAAACTGGCTGGAATTGCATCAAAACGATTAAAAAATGGACGGCATCTCCTGATGGTAGTACATCCTCATCAGATGCAGATTAGCCTATCGATACAATTATCAAAGTGCACTCTCCCCAACATCATGATGGTAATATAGGACAGTTCCGGTGTCAACTATAATTCATAAGCGTTCTCGAATCAATAAAGATGGATCTATCTGCATTGAACAGTAGCACTTTCTGTAAAACGAACGTAAAAGACGCAAAATATAAAGTGATTGATATGAATACTATCAACACAAAGTATGGGAAACATATTATCATTGAAACCCAGAACTTTAAGGCATACTTACCTTAGATTTTATGAATAGTTCAAAAGAAGATTGCATTGAAAAGTTTAAGCAATATCTGGTTGAGAATGACTCATTACCAGCACCGGAACTGTAGGAAAGATGACTAATTTAACATTTATGTAAAAAAAAAATAACATATATATCTATGTATAATTGTTTGGAAATAAATTATATTTTTTGTTGCAAAAAAAAAAAATCTTCTATTTTGATTAAATGAAGGTATATCATAATGAAGAGAGCTGCTATTGATGAGACTAAAAAATGTAGCGTATAATAATATATGCCTGCAGCTATATTGGAAGTTTCAAGGTTAAGATTTATTGGTATATTACAAATACCAACCAATCTTCAAGGTTAAAATTTATTGACAAGGTATTGGGGTATCATATTACAGTTCTTATGTTAGACTCTTAAAGGTTCTTAGGAATATCAAAATAAGCATTCTTAACCAATCACATGTAACATTTGTGCATGGAGGTATCCTCGTGGAGTCTACCCTTCTATATAAGTTTAAATTTTATAATCCATATCATTCGTTCAACATCATGTTTTTGTTGACTACCGTCGTTTTCGTGAGAAAGAATTCTGGTGGTGATGATGATGACATTTATAAAGATATTGATGATGTTATAAATGCTAAGTATAATATTAATTCACAAACACTTTGTTTAATGGAAATTTTATTATCGTCCTGCTTATCTAATGTATAGCATTTACTGAATAAAAAATAACTATGATTTGTTTTTCTCAATTTAGGTATACCCTTTCTATCCATCCGTAAACAATGCTAGTTAAAAGCGAAAGAGTGTAGGTGGTGGTTTTGGTGAATGGTCTAATCAATAAACTTCCGTTTGAATTGCATTTACCTGGTTACCATATTGCGGTCCTGGTACAAAGTTAGAAAACGACTCGCACGCGGTGACCTCGGTATTAATCAATTAGATGCTCAGTGCAAACTTCATGATATCAGTTACAGAGATTACCAAATTTAGAAATAACATATAATATATATATATATATATATATATATATATATATATATATTTATATATAATATATATATATATATATATATATATATATATATATATATATATATATATATATATATAAAAAACGGATTTAATACCATGAACAGGTAGCTGTTACAAACAGGTACCGGTTCATTGAACAGGTAGCTGTTTACACTAAACAGATCAGTTAAGATGGATACATTGAAAACCGAACAACCGCTTTTTAAACAAAATAATATTCATGGATCGATGATGAAATTAATGCATATTTAAATCATTAGACGCAACGCTAGGTGAACGAACTGCAGCTTTAGCAGTTACCCATCAAAGAGAACAGGGGATTAAACGTCGATCTAAATGAAGAAGAAGAATGAAAAGTTTAAGCAATATCTGGTTGAGAATGACGCATTACCAGCGCCGGAACTGTAGGAAAGATGACTAATTTAACTTTTCTGTAAAAAAAAATAACATATATATCTATGTATAATTGTTTGGAAATAAATTATATATTTTTGTTAAAAAAAGAAAAATGTCTTCTATTTTTGATTAAATGAAGGGTATATCATAATGAAGAGAGCTGCTATTGATGAGACTAAAAAAAAATGTAGCGTAATAATATGGTGTCTGCAGCTATATTGGCTAAGCTGTTCAATTAAAATTTATTGGTATCATATTACAATTCTACCAACTAATCTTCAAGGTTAAATTTTATTGACAAGGTATTGGAAGGTATCATATTACAGTTCTTATGTTAGACTCTTCAAGGTTCTTAGGAATAGCAAAATAAGCATTCTTAACCAATCACATATGTAACTGACTTTTGTGCATTGCTCGGTATCCTCGTGGAGTCCATTCATATAAGTTTAAATTTTATAATCACATATCATTCGCATCATGTTTTTAAAAAGTATATATGTTAAAGCACTGTTTTGCACATTAAAATCGCTTACGTATTTACTATTGTAATAGGTGTGTAAACCAGAAAATCAGTTCTATTTGTTTAAATGTAGCATGTAGAAATACTGCACGATTGCATTAGCGAATATACAACACCTAACGAAGACAACCAGACAAATATGGAAAAGTAATGATTGTTATAATTGATGTGCAATGATTCAAAACAGCAAGAAATATATTTACACCTAAGGAACTAGCGATATATAATGGAGAGCAAATTGCTCATTACGTATTCAAGCCTCCATTTCCATGGCACACCTTGGATAGTGAATTTCAAAAGCAAGCTAATTGGTTAATTCACAACCATCACTTTATCAAGTGGGAATATGGATATACTTCTCCACGTCTATTCCTAGTATACTTAGTGATTGCATATCAACAACAGATGAGGTGTACGTTAAAGGACGGAGAAAGCTGATTTTATTCAAAAATTTTTAAAACAAAGCATTACGGTGTTTGAAAAACAACATACTTTACCCAAACTTCATCCATGCTGTTTTTCATACACAAACACTTGTCACTGTGCTGGCTCACGTATATCATTTATATGAAAAATTGTAGTGAAATTCTAATAATAAAATTTATTAACTGACATATCTTATTCACATGTATTACCTCAACGCTTTTATGAGTATTTCAAAGAAGAAGAAGAAGAAGAACTAGATAATTTAAAATGTTATCTAAGAATAAACATTTGAATAATGAGAATCTAAACTGCTTTCGGTCTAGGAAACAGATACGCTTCTGAGAAACAGCTACCTGTTTTGAGAACAGCTACCTGTTTTGAGAAACGGGTACCGGTTTTAGGTCTGTTTTGAGCTGTTTTCGGAAACCGGGAAAGTTGTTTTGAGCTGTTTCTGCCTGTTGCTAGAAAATAGGGATCTGTTTTGAGCTGACTGCATCAAAGTTTATGCTATTCACATTTTCGGTCTTTACAATGTTCTACTGAACAAAATTTAAAAGAATATTTGATAAAGGTTATATACCAAATTGGTCTAGTGAACTTTTCAAGATTGTTAAAGTGCGTGTAAGGAATCCGGTCACGTACTTACTACAAGACAGGGACACCTATTTATAGACAGGAACTGCAAAAGGTTAAATATCCGATGTGTATTTGGTGGAAAAGGTCATTTGACGTAAAAAGAATAAAGTGTACGTAAAGTGGTTGGGATTAAAGTAATATTCATGGATCGATGATGATGATAATGTAGTTTATAAGCATATTATTGTAAGGCAATAATCTCATTTATAATTCAATGATGCCGGTAAGAACAACAAGCACTTTGGAACACTTAAATTACTGTAGAAAGCATTACTATTGGTTTAATAACGGATATAAATGTCCTGCTTGTATAGGTACCGACTAGTATGAATATAACTTATTGTAATATAGTGTGTACTTAAGAACTAACGTAGAATGTAATTTCTGTAAGAATAATAATAAAGACCAATTGTAATTTGTATTATTTATTAATAATAAACATACTGATACATAAATATTAGGCCTAAAGTGTTTATGTAGTCCTCAAATGGTCAACTAAACTGCTTTCAGTCTACAGGAAACAGATACCGCTTCTGAGAAACAGCTACCTTTTTGAGAAACTATGTATTTTTTATTACAAAAAATAAAATGTCTTCTATGTTTTGATTAAATGAAGAGTAGGTACATCGTAATGAAGAGAGTTGCTTGGGTAAAGGACTACCGAGTTATGATTTATTAATGGAAGCAATTGACAACGTTTACGTTACATATAATTGTGCCATTGGCAAGATACAATTTTTCATGCACAACTTTTGTATTTTCAAGAGACACCATCGTTCCTCGAGACTAGCGTGATTAGAGAAATTACACCTCAAGTGGAAGAAGAAGAAGAAGAACATGTAGCGACTACGACCGACCCTTATTTTGAAAAAGGATGCATGTTTATAATAAAAAGGATTCTCCGGGATTGCATGATTCAGTAAACTTGTATTGCTAGAAATGCTGAAAGCAATAAGAATGATAAGAAGAGAAAAAGAATTATTAAGTATTAACGAGAGGAAGAAAAGACTCGAGGTGTTAATCAGGAAATGAAAAATTGAGGGTAGATTTAGAGCTGTATGAGCTAAAAGAAAATGATGCAACTTGAGTGAATGTGTCATGAAAAGTATGAAATAAAGGTGCTTTAGTAAATAAGTAATTACAGTAGTGTATGTTATATTGCATAAGGAAAAGGCACTTCATTTGAAAAAAAAAATAAAGTGTGTGTGTAGGCATAGAAGAAAGAAAAAAAGTGAAATTTAAAATGTTTCGTATGGTTTTAATTGAATTTATATATATATATATATATATATATATATATATATATATATATATATATATATATATATATATATATATATATATATATATATATATATATATATATTAAACGAGTTTCTTATCATGATTTATTAAATTATACAAATTATGTAGGAAGAAATGACATAAAGCTTATATATTTATATTTATTTATAAATCAAAAAAAGTTGAAACTTGCACAAATGAATAAATCATAACACTTTAGTCCTTTACCCAAAAATTTTAATTTTTGGTATGTAGAGTAAACATGTAACAGCGCAAAAAATAGGAGTTTCAAATTCCAAAAATGTGGAAAAACTTTGAACTTCCAACTAGCGCTTTAAAATAAGTTTAGTATGGTTTAATTGAATTTATATAGATATATAGATATATATATATATATATATATATATATATATATATATATATATATATATATATATATATATATATATATATATATTAAACGAGTTCTTATCATGATTTATTAAATTATCCAAATTATGTAGGAAGAAATGACCCATAAAACTTATATTACAAAGAAAGAAAGAAAGAAAAAGGTCAATAACATTATCCTGTTATATGAAATGTATGTCAGCATTTTTGTATGTCTATTTTAAAATAAATAAATACTCTTTTAATAATATCAGATGAATTTTTAACTCAAAAATTTTGAATTTTTGTATATATGCTGAATAAATAACAGCGAAAGGTTACATTAAAATAAATTCAGAATATAAAAATTTCAAAACAGTCTTGTGAAAATAGTACATAAAGGTTGAAACTTGTACATTTATATTTATATTTATTTATAAATCAGTAGTCCTTTACCCAAAAATTCCAATTTTCGGCATGTAGACTAAACAAGTAAAGCGCAAAAGATAGCACACCAAAAATTCTCAAAACTAAAAGAATGTGAAAAAATTTTCAATTATTAATGACAAAGTTTGTAGTTTTGATATGTAAGTGAACGTTGTTAAGGCTTAATAAATCACAACTCAATGTCCTTTGCCCAAAAATTCTGAATTTTCGTATATATATCCAATAAGAGAGCGCCAAAGATAGTAGTTTCCAAAATTTGTAAAAACAAAAAATGTGATAAAAATGATGTTACCAATGATATGTAAATATATGGTTTTAATGCTTAATAAATCAAAACTCAATGTCCTTTACCCAAAAATTCTGAAATTTCGTATACAGGTTCAATAAATTAGAGCGCCAATGATAGCAGTTCCAAAATTTACCAAAACAAAAAATGTGATAAAAAAACATGAATTTTACCAATGTAAATTTATATGTGTTAAAGTTGTTAACTGCTTAATAAATCACAACTCAATGTCCTTTACCCAAAAATTCTGAAATTTCGTATACAGATCAATAAATTAGAGCGCCAATGATAGAACTAAAAAATTTGGGAAAACTTGAAGGTCGTCTTTACTATTGGAATATTAAACATACATTTTTACTCAATAAATTACCAATATGAAATATGATATAATAAAAGAATAGTGTAACTAATTTGTAAACTATTTGTAATACGGTTTTTCTAAAATAGATTGTAACGATTTTTCATGAAATAAAGTAATAATAACGCTCACAATGAATCTTTAGATATCTTACATATATATACACAATTGCAATTCAAATGGATTGTACTCGTAATGAGTAAAAGCATGCAATTGCAAAATGCATCCATAGTATTATCAGTATGATTTGTAATATTATATTCAAGTACTGTACTAGAATGGAATGCATAATTGCAATATTGTTGTTAAACGAAGACGTACTTGAATTATGAAAGTGATGTATGTTTGATATGTGTGATGTAAGAAAAGATGTATGTACATATCTATGGAAAGAGATAAAAACGAGTTGACGAGGACGTGCTCCTGTGCATATATTTAAATCAGTAAAGTCCTAAAATGCGCTCTTAAAAATTTAAATTTTCGTTAATTCTGAGCAAAAAAATTTTTTTTTAACGCAGTTGTGTTTTAGAAGTGACAATCTATAATTTCATATAACAATTTTTCAAATATGAAAAAATTACACTTAAATTAGCCAATTCCATTTTGAAACAGCAAAAGCACTTAAAACACACCTTTTGTACTTACGTAAGCTCAGAAGAAACATATGCATGCAATTTATCCATTTAATGTATCTAAATGTTTTAAATTGCAATTTTTGAAACAACACTTAAAAAATGACTTGTAATTTCGGTGCAGCGTTAATAATAGCTGTGGATAATGAACGCAGTTATTTTGCTGTGAAAGCATTTAACAAGCATTTAGGAACATTCTATTTTTATGTCATCAATTTACATTACAACTTTGAAAACGGAGTTTGTAAATGTTTGAATACATCATTTGTAGATTTTAAAATTCCAAATTTATTTAACGAAATTTCAGAATTTTTGGGTAAAGGACATTGGAGTTGTGATTTATTAAGCAGTTAACAACTTTAACTTACATATAAATTTACATTGGTAAAATTCATGTTTTTTTTTATCACATTTTTTTGTTTTGGTAAATTTTGGAACTGCTATCATTGGCGCTCTAATTTATTGAACCTGTATACGAAATTTCAGAATTTTTGGGTAAAGGACATTGGAGTTTTGATTTATTAAGCGATTAAAACCATATATTTACATATCATTGGTATCATACATTTTTTATCACATTTTTTTGTTTTGGAAACTACTATCTTTGGTGCTCTTACTTATTGGATATATATACGAAAATTCAGAATTTTTGGGCAAAGGACATTGGAGTTGTGATTTATTAAGCCTTAACAACGTTCACTTACATATCAAAACTACAAACTTTGTCATTAATAATTGAAAATTTTTTTTCACATTCTTTTAGTTTTGAGAATTTTTGGTGTGCTATCTTTTGCGCTCTTACTTGTTTAGTCTACATGCCGAAAATTGGAATTTTTGGGTAAAGGACTACTGATTTATAAATAAATATAAATATAAATGTACGCAAGTTTCAACCTTTATGTACTATTTTCACAAGACTGTTTTGAAATTTTTTATATTCTGAATTTATTTTAATGCTAACCTTTGCGCTGTTATTTATTCAGCATATTTACAAAAATTCAAAATTTTTGAGTTAAAAATTCATCTGATATTATTAAAAGAGTATTTATTTATTTTAAAATAGACATACAAAAATGCTGACATACATTTCATATAACAGGATAATGTTATTGACCTTTTCTTTCTTTCTTTGTAATATAAGTTTTATGTCATTTCTTCCTACATAATTTGGATAATTTAATAAATCATGATAAGAAACTCGTTTATATATATATATATATATATATATATATATATATATATATATATATATATATATATATATATATATATATATCTATATATAAATTCAATTAAAACCATACGGAAACATTTTAAATTTCACTTTTTTCTTTCTTCTATGCCTAACACACACTTTATTTTTTTTTCAAATGAATGCCTTTTCCTTATGCAATATAACATACACTACTGTAATTACTTATTTACTAAACACCTTTATTTCATATTTTCATGACACATTCACTGAAGTTGCATCATTTTCTTTTAGCTCATACAGCTCTAAATCTACCCTCAATTTTTCATTTCTGATTAACACCTCGAGTCTTTTCTTCCTCTCGTTAATACTTAATAATTCTTTTCTCTTCTTATCATTCTTATTGCTTTCAGCATTTCTAGCAATACAAGTTTACTGAATCATGCAATCCCGGAGAATCCTTTTATTATAAACATGCATCCTTTTCAAAATAAGGGTCGGTCGTAGTCGCTACATGTTCTTCTTCTTCTTCTTCCACTTTAGGTGTAATTTCTCTAATCACGCTAGTCTCGAGGAACGATGGTGTCTCTTGAAAATACAAAAGTTGTGCATGAAAAATTGTATCTTGCCAATGGCACAATTATATGTAACGTAAACGTTGTCAATTGCTTCCATTAATAAATCATAACTCGGTAGTCCTTTAAAAGCAATCTCTTCATTACGATGTACCTACTCTTCATTTAATCAAAACATAGAAGACATTTTATTTTTGTAATAAAAATACATAGTTTCTCAAAAAAGGTAGCTGTTTCTCAGAAGCGGTATCTGTTTCCTGTAGACTGAAAGCAGTTTAGGTTGACCATTTGAGGACTACATAAACACTTTAGGCCTAATATTTATGTATCAGTATGTTTTATTATTAATAAATAATACAAATTACAATTGGTCTTATTATTATTCTTACAGAAATTACATTCTACGTTAGTTTCTTAAGTACACTATATTACAATAAGTTATATTCATACTAGTCGGTACCTATACAAGCAGGACATTTATATCCGTTATTAAACCAATAGTAATGCTTTCTACAGTAATTTAAGTGTTCCAAAGTGCTTGTTGTTCTTACCGGCATCATTGAATTATAAATGAGATTATTGCCTTACAATAATATGCTTATAAACTACATTATCATCATCATCGATCCATGAATATTATTTTAATCCCAACCACTTTACGTACACTTTATTCTTTTTACGTCAAATGACCTTTTCCACCAAATACACATCGGGATATTTAACCTTTTGCAGTTCCTGTCTATAAATAGGTGTCCTGTCTTGTAGTAAGTACGTGACCGGATTCCTCACACGCACTTTAACAATCTTGAAAAGTTCACTAGACCAATTTGGTATATAACCTTTATCAAATATTCTTTTAAATTTTGTTCGGTAGAACATTGTAAAACCGAAAATGTGAATAGCATAAACTTTGATGCAGTCAGCTCAAAAACAGATCCTATTTTCTAGCAACAGGCAGAAACAGCTCAAAACAACTTTCCCAGGTTTCCGAAAACAGCTCAAAACAGACCTAAAACCGGTACCCGTTTCTCAAAACAGGTAGCTGTTTCTCAAAACAGGTAGCTGTTTCTCAGAAGCGTATCTGTTTCAGTAGACCGAAAGCAGTTTAGATTCTCATTATTCAAATGTTTATTCTTAGATAACATTTTAAATTATCTAGTTCTTCTTCTTCTTCTTCTTTGAAATACTCATAAAAGCGTTGAGGTAATACAATGAATAAGATATGTCAGTTAATAAATTTTATTATTAGAATTTCACTACAATTTTTTCATATAAATGATATACGTGAGCCAGCGCACAGTGACAAGTGTTTTGTGTATGAAAAAAACAGCATGGATGAAGTTTGGGTAAAGTATGTTGTTTTCAAACACCGTAATGCTTTGTTTTAAAAATTTTGAATAAAATCAGCTTTCTCTCGTCCTTTAACGTACACCTCATCTGTTGTTGATATGCAATCACTAAGTATACTAGGGAATAGACGTGGAGAAGTATATCCATATTCCCACTTGATAAAGTGATGGTTGTGAATTAACCAATTAGCTTGCTTTTGAAATTCACTATCAAGGTGTGCCATGGAAATGGAGGCTTGAATACGTAATGAGCAATTTGCTCTCCATTATATATCGCTAGTTCCTTAGGTGTAAATATATTTCTTGCTGTTTTGAATCCTTGCACATCAATTATAACAATCATTACTTTTCCATATTTGTCTGGTTGTCTTCGTTAGCGTATTGTATATGCGCTAATGCAATCGCATATTTCTACATGCTACATTTAAACAAATAGAACTGATTTTCTGGTTTACACACACTATTACAATAGTAAATACGTAAGCGATTTTAATGTGTAAAAACAGTGCTTTAACATATATACTTTTTAGAAAAACATGATGCGAATGATATGTGATTATAAAATTTAAACTTATATAGAAGTGGACTCACGAGGATACCCGAGCAATACCGAGCATGCACAAAGTCAGTTACATATGTGATTGGTTAAGAATGCTTATTTTGCTATTCCTAAGAACCTTGAAGAGTCTAACATAAGAACTGTAATATGATACCTTCTCAATACCTTGTCAATAAAATTTAACCTTGAAGATTAGTTGGTATGAATTGTAATATGATACCAATAAATTTTAACCTTGAACAGCTTAGCCAATATAGCTGCAGACACCATATTATTATACGCTACATTTTTTTTTTAGTCTCATCAATAGCAGCTCTTCATTATGATATACCCTTCATTTAATCAAAAAATAGAAGACATTTTTCTTTTTTTTTTGCAACAAAAAATATATAATTTATTTCCAAACAATTATACATAGATATATATGTTATTATTTTTTTTTACAGAAATGTTAAATTAGTCATCTTTCCTACAGTTCCGGCGCTGGTAATGCGTCATTCTCAACCAGATATTGCTTAAACTTTTCATTCTTCTTCTTCATATTAGATCGACGTTTACACCATCCCCAATTTCTCTTTGCTTTCATGATGGTACTGACTGCTAAAGCTGCAGTTCGTTCACCTAGCGTTGCGTCTAATGATTTAAATATGCTTATAAACTACATTATCATCATCGATCCATGAATATTATTATTGTTTAAAAGCGGTTGTTCGGTTTTCAATGTATCCATCTTAACTGATCTGTTTAGTGTAAACAGCTACCTGTTCAAGGTGAACCGGTACCTGTTTGTCGCAACAGCTACCTGTTCATGGTAAACAGGTACCTGTTTATTAAATCCGTTTTGGTATATATATATATATATATATATATATATATATATATATATATATATATATATATATATGTATATATATATATATATATATATATATATATATATATATATATATATATATATATATATAATGTCTACTTTCTAAATCTTGGTAATTCTGTAACTGATATCATGAAGTTTGCACTGAGCATCTAATTGATTAATACCGAGGTCACCGCGTGCGAGTCGTTTTCTAACTTTGTACCAGGACCGCAATACTGGTAACCAGGTAAATGTAATTCAAACGGAAGTTTATTGATTAGACCATTCACCAAACCACCACCACCTACACTCTTTCGCTTCTTAACTAGCATTGTTTACATGGATGGATGAAAGTATACCTAAATTGAGAAAACAAATCATAGTTATTTCTTTATTCAGTAAATGCTATACATTAGATAAGCAGGACGATAATACAAAATTTCCATTAAACATACAGTGTTATGTGAATTAATATTATACTTAGCATTTATAACATCATCAATATCTTTATAAATGTCATCATCATCACCACCACCGAATTCTTTCTCACGAAAACGACGGTAGTCAACAACAAACATGATGTTGAAGCGAATGATATGTGATTATAAAATTTAAACTTATATAGAAGGGTAGACTCCACGAGGATACCCGGGCAATACCGAGCATGCACAAAGTCAGTTACATGTGTGATTGGTTAAGAATGCTTATTTTGATATTCCTAAGAACCTTTAAGAGTCTAACATAAGAACTGTAATATGATACCTTCTCAATACCTTGTCAATAAATTTTAACCTTGAAGATTGGTTGGTATGAATTGTAATATCCAATAAATCTTAACCTTGAAGAATTAGCCAATATAGCTGCAGGCATCATATTATTAACGCTACATTTTTTAGTCTCATCAATAGCAGCTCTCTTCATTATGATATACCCTTCATTTAATCAAAAATAGAAGACTTTTTCTTTTTTTGCAACAAAAATATATAATTTATTTCAAACAATTATACATAGATATATAGTTATTATTTTTTTACATAAATGTTAAATTAGTCATCTTTCCTACAGTTCCGGTGCTGGTAATGAGTCATTCTCAACCAGATATTGCTTAAACTTTTCAATGCAATCTTCTTTTGAACTATTCATAAAATCCTAAGGTAAGTATGCACTTAAAGTTCTGGGTTTCAATGATAATATGTTTCCCATACTTTGTGTTGATAGTATTCATATCAATCACTTTATATTTTGCGTCTTTACGTTCGTGAAGGATTTACAGAAAGTGCTACTGTTCAATGCAGATAGATCCATCTTTATTGATTCGAGAACTTGAATTATAGTTGACACCGGAACTGTCCTATATATTACTGCATCATGATGTTAGAGAGAGTGCACTTTGATAATTGTATCGATAGGCTAATCTGCATCTGATGAGGATGAACTACTACCATCAGGAGATGCCGTCCATTTTTTAATCGTTGCAAAACTGATGCAATTGCGCAGCTTTCAGTTCTTCTACAAAACATGTTCTACATATTTCCTTTAAATTTAAAACTTTTCACATATCTTTACTCCTTTTTCATACTTTTCACTAGGACGTTACTCGCTTCACTATAATCACCTCGCCCGTAAACCGCCTCATGTTCGGCATCGAATACTAATGCTGAAAATTCTTGCTTCAAGCGTTCCACCGCTGTTCTCAGGTCAGTTGCTTTGGTCCATTGCTCTTGAGCGTATGCCATCCACATGTTTGACACAACACTCACTACCCATTACACTATTTCCTTATATTGTTACTCTAAACGACACTATGTTACATTAGTGCAGATATGAACCATCTCTTTGATTACCATACATATCTGGTTACGCGCATAAGCTACTTTCAACGATCATGCTGTCACTATACTTTTTAGCTGTAACGCGATCACCTTTTAGTGAGGACTTGAACCAACCATTTTAGCTATGATATACAGATCAATAACCTTTGACCACACTATTTTTAGACTTCTAAGAATTGTAATATGATGATGATGACATTACAGTTTCTATTTTTAGCTTCTGACCTTGACATACAAATATCCCTTGTAATATGATGAGGATGGTGACATTGCAATTTCTATTTTTAGCTTGAAGTGGAGTATTCACCTTCAATGAACTCATGACCTACTTTTTATGCATAGCTTATGAGATCGTCGTCATCGTCGTCGTCATCGTGACCTTCAAGTGGAGTAGACCTCGAAAATTCTATTCTTAGATTTATGATTACCTTGCAATTTCTATTTTTAGCTTTTCACCTTGACCTTTTTATATTTCTAAGAAATATGACACCACCGTGGGTCAATAACCCTTGACTTGAAAACTATTTTTAGATTTATGATTACCTTGCAATTTCTATTTTTAGCTTTTCACCTTGACCTTTTTATATTTCTAAGAAATGTTATATGACACCACCGCAAGTCAATAACCTTTGACCTTCAAAACTATTTTAGATTTATGATTACCTTGCAACTTCTATTTTAGCTTTTCACCTTGACCTTTTATATTTCTAAGAAATGTTATATGACACCACCGCAAGTCAATAACCTTTGACCTTCAAAACTATTTTAGATTTATGATTACCTTGCAACTTCTATTTTAGCTTACTTACCTTATATTCTAAAAATATGACACCACCGTAAGTCAATAACCTTTGACCTTCAAAACTATTTTGATTTATGATTACCTTGCAACTTCTATTTTAGCTTTGACCTTGACCAACTACATTTTAAATCTCCCGCTTAAAGTTTGACCTTGAGCTCAAAAGCTTGATTTCACCACCAGAGGGCAGTGACTCCAAAATTTAAATCCCCGCCAAAAACATGCTTGAGACGTGGAGCGCGTTCTGGCATAACGAGAAAACTGACTTGACCTTGAAATAAATCCCCATAAGATTTACATGGGGTGACCTTGAACTGGTGCAGGATCGGCCTTATATTACTACTTATATAATAGTCCTTCAGCCAATAAATTAGTGCATTGGATGTATACCGCTCAAATTTGGTTTGTATAATTATCATTAAGCGTAGAAACATACCAGTACGTGTCTTTCTATTAAACAAATTTAGTAGAAAAATTTCATCAGGAATTAGGTTTTACATATTATCGATAGATGGCGTAGTAACGAAATTTATGGTAGTGCTATAGTATATAATTCATTATGTTAATTTCAATGTAGAAATAAGTAAATAAGGGTTTATAACGATGAGTTAAGAAATTATTTATCCCCACAATATAGAAAAGTTTAAATGAATTACAGCACTTACTATGAATGATATATAAAAGTCAGTGTCGTAACGCAGGATTTTACCTATTATGTGACGTGACAAACAGATAAAGCGAGCAAAGCGACAAAAGCGAATTGCAGAAAGGATATTTAACTAGTATCACACAACATTGCAAAAAGGAGTACTCCAAAAAATTAAAGGAATATATTAGGAAGATAGTCCGACATATCTATACAGCATTTGTGACGTTCTGACTCCGAGTATAACGAGGAGACGATGCAAATCAGTAATTGCTATATTCGCAGAACGATCTGAACTAGTAGGAGAATCATCCACAAAACGATCAGGAGTTAAAACTTTGACATGGTAGATTTCTAAAGATTTCACCAAAATTATCTTTTAGTTCGTAAGTCCAGGGAGAAATAACTATCATTCAAAAAGATTTCATCTGATTTTTGTCGAAGATTGTATTGAATAGCTCGACATTCATAAACTCTAGACGGTTGCTTATTGACGTTCAGACGATTGAACTGAAATTGACAGGTAAGCTTAGTATCAGGTTTACATCCCACATGCGATGATTTTCATCGATTGATTTTAGTTTTAAGAACTGGATCAATTCGTTTGGCAGGGTTTTCTTGTGGATGGCTTACAGCATTGAACGAAGTAGTGATATTCGAAACAAAGTAGAGTGAACTCCTTGCTACAAAATTATATGCCATTATCACTAACGATGTACGGTGGAGTGCCAAACATGACAAACATTGTTTTCTACTACGACAAACAGAAGTTGCAATAACGGTGCGGAGAATAACGAAATATGTTTAGAAAAACAATCAACGTGAACCAAAATAAAGGAGTGAAGACTCAGGACTAGCAATGTTTATGCTTGGGGATAGAAACCCAAGGAACACATTGTTTAACACAATGTCCGTAATAAAAAACAGATTATCGAACACACCGAACGACAATTGCTCTTAGGACAGGTCAATAATAGTTCAAACAAATTCTAACAACGGTTTCCGTCACACCAAAATTACCAAAATCAGAGGCTTTATAATGTTCGGAGATCATCAACGACGTTGTTCATTAGAAACAAATACGCGCTAGCCAGCAAAGAGAGATTCCGAAAGATAAGAAATACACATACGTTTACACAAAAGTAATCAAAGAAGTAGCAGTAAGCTCGAAACTATTAAGGGGCATAACGAAATAAGAAAGCTTTACGGTGACCTATACTGAAATTGTATTGTAGTAAACGTAAATCCTACGACCCGATGGATTTTGTGACTTATTCAACAAGATAGGCGAATCGTGATCAGTCATCACAGTGAAACAAAAAGCTCCAATGTATGGCCAAAACATTTCAGTCACTCATAAGACAGCCAGACACCCTTTCTCTGTAGTAGAGTATCTCCGTTCAGCCTTAGATAAAGATCGGCTAATACAACTGTTTTTCCTCAGAGTCAAATAGTTGTCTTAAGACATCAGTTTGGATGACAAAAGGATGAGGAAAAAAAGGATAGGGGAAAAGACTAGACGTTGTCTCTTCAAAGACGCAAAAGCTAAGTCACACAGAAGAGACCAACCAAAGTTTTGTTCTCAGTAAGTGAAGTAAGCGGAGAGTGAAGAAAAATTTGAGACGAACCTGCGGCACCAAGATGCCTGAAGTAAAGTAATAACGCAAGAAGATAAACGATGAAGAACTTTCCTAATATCTCTACGTCTTATTCATATATATTTGCCTATCATCAAGATATGAAAAACGATATGGTTCCAAATCACAGCGTGAGAAGTTAAGATTTAAGTGTCCGTGTCCGTGTCCATGTGCGCGTCCGTGTCCGTCTGTCCGTGCAAGTGTGCGTGTGTGTGTATGTGTATGTGTGGTGTGGGGTTACATATATATATATATATATATATATATATATATATATATATATATATATATGTGTGTGTGTTTGTGTGTGTCTGTCTGTGTCTGTCTGTCTGTCTGTCTGTCTGTCTGTATGTATGTATGTCTGTCTGTCTGTCTGACTGTCTGTCTGTCTGTCTGTCCGTCCGTCCGTCCGTCCGTCCGTCCGTCCGTCCGTCCGTCCGCCCGTCCGTCTGTCCGTATGTCCGTCCGTCCGTCCTGTCCTCCCGTCCGTCCGTCCGTCCGCCCGTCCGTCCGTCCGTCCGTCCGTACGTCCGTCCCGCCCGCCCGTCCGTCCAGCCGTCTGTGCGTCCCTCCGTTCGTCTGTCCTCCGTCCGTCTGTCCGTCCGCCGCCGCCCGCCGCCCGTCCGTCCGTCCGTCCTTCCGTGCATCCCTCCGCCCGTCTGTCCGCCCGCCCGCCCGTCCGTCCGTCCGCCCGTTCATCCATCAGTCCGTCCGTCAGTGAGTCCGTCCGTCTGTCCGTCCGTGCGTCCTTCCTTCCATCCGTCCGTCCGCCCGCCCGCCCGTCCGTCCGGCCGTCCGTGTGTGTGTGTGTGTGTGTGTGTGTGTGTGTGTGTGTGTGTGTGTGTGTGTGTGCGTGTGCGTGCGTGCGTGCTTGCGTGTGTGCGTGCGTGTGTGCGTGCGTGCGGGTGGGCGTGCGTGCGTGCGCGTGTGAAATAAAAATATGTTCTATGCAAGTTTTTGATACGACGCGTAATTAATTTAGCGGCAGAAAAATTCTTAAGGTGGAATTTAAGTTCTAATTTTTTCAAAATCTGAATAATGATCAATTTTATAGGAATTTTTTTAAAGAAAATTTAATTTGACATAACATTTTTTTATAAAGTTTAATCAAGTTTAGAAATTAATTATAATTTTGAAAATGATTAAACTATATTATCGGTATTTTATCGAAGCGGGCGCCCTCAGAATATTTTTTTAGTTGTTGATACCTCTATCTGGCAAAGTTTAGACGTCTACCTGATGTAAATTACTGTTTTTGTTTTTACGATGTTGCCTATTTTTGTTATGAACGTACCAAAAAAATATGTGGTGTGGAACACCACACGACCTTCCAACCTACAAAATGGAAATTAAATGAAATGAAATAATTTTAACATTTTTTTTAACATTATAATGTAACCTCTTTCTTAATAAGTACATTAAAAATAATCGACACTGTAAAAACAAAAACAATAATATAAGTCAAACAGACGTTTAAAACTTCATGTCAAACCAAGGTTAATAGACATTCAGATGCTAACTTAAAACACTAAAAGAAATGACATAATTTTAATTATAATTTTTTTTAGTGTAACTATGCAACGTTTTTCATACGTTCATAACGAAAACAATAATCTATGCCAAATGACGTTTAAACCTTCATGTCAGATATCATGAATAACAGTTGAACCATTTTCATTCATATTTAATTAATTTTAGCCTTACCTAGCTTTATATTAAGAAGCTTTATATACAAAAGTTACGTAAAATTAAATTTGCATTAAATAAAATGTCTACACTTTTTCTTATAAAATTAATCGTTATTCAGATACTGAAAAAATTTGAACTAACAGTTAAATTCTACCTTAGGAATTTTTTGCCACTAAATTACGCGCCGTATCAAAAAATTGCATAGAATATAATTAATCGATATGTTTAAGATCTATATCTTAGTAATTTTATATCTTTGAAATATGCAGCTGTTATAGGTATATTTAATAAAAACTGAGCACTGACCATAATAAATCATCTAATCATCTAATCAGCTCCAAGTCGAATGAAAACAAGCTTAAATACAAAAGTTTAAGTACGTAGGTATTTTCGTTTTGGAGTTATCGTGGATACTAGCATACGTCCACACTCACAGACACACTGACATCCAATCATCATTGTCGATCTTGGCGAAACTTGTAAAGTTGTAAAATGAGTTAATACGTCGATTTAGCCATAGGGGAAAAAAAGTCGATTGCATAACCTTCTATACCTACATATGTTCATGGAGGTTGGAAGAGTTTGCAAATCTATCATAAATAATTATTGTTAAAATTACTTTATTTTTATCTTAATTTGCACTTTGTAGGTTGGAAGATCGCGTATTGTTCCACACTAGAAATGTATTCAATTCAAAAATATACCTTCCGATAAACAACTTTCATACTTTGCACCTACAACGTTAGTCCTAATGAACAATTTATTATTGGTCTGTCCCATTATAATACCTTGTGCAGTAGTTGCAGGGTGTATTGATGTTTTGAAGAAGTTATTCTTTCTAGCATTAAGCAGTAGTAAGGAATTTTACTGTAAACTCGTGATGTATTGATTATAATGATACTTTTTAATTAACCGGCTATTAATAGACTTACGTAATAAGTCCGCCGGTTTCCAAAAATTGCAGTTGATTTTACTTGATTTAAGTATGTGTAAAAGGTAAAGTAGTTGTCCTAATATGGTAATTCTATAATATTTCAAGTCCTCTACAGTCCGTGAGAGTTAACTAGTTACTTTCATACCCAATAGGTGGAAGAATGACCTTATGTACGTTGCATATTTCAGCGTTTAAATCCTCGTCATTTAAACAAAGCTAAATTCTCTAAAAAAATAAACGCGTAACTATACTTGTTTTTCATCTACTAATTTTTTAAATTTTTATCATTAGTATTGTTTTTTCGTATTTTAGTATCATAGCGAAGAATCTAGGAAAGGGAATTTTAATTTATCGATTCGCTTCACGAACCGATGAACATGAAAGCAAGATTAAAGGAGTGAAATATTATTGTTAATAAATAAGGTACGGCAATAAAATGAAAGTTTTGTTGACATGTAGAAAAAATAAATTTTTGATAAATTTACACCAAAATGAAAACATTGAAGTCTTTCTCTAATTACCTACCAATCGTAAATAAAATTGTTAATTTTAATTTGTATTTGTTATAACTTCTAAAAATTGATTTTTGATTGTGTTTCAAATCATGATATCCTTACTGTATCACATTGTTTAGCAAAATTAAAGTTTACAGCTATTTATATTTTCATTTACGTTTCCTATGCCACTTCAGTAAACCACTTCTGCCATCCATTACTTCCAAAAATGTTCTTCTGTTGGAATTACTGTCTGTCACTAAAAACATTTGTGTCTTCACATTTCATGGATTTATGGAAGTTATTGAAGTGAGAAGTTAGGGCACAAGCATTAGGTTTGACTTTGCAACTGCTTTTATTTTGAGTCAGCCTTTTTTTAATTTCTGACTTGCAATTATTACAAGTATACTATACACAACATCGTGTTTTTGTGGTAACGGAGTAGGGTCCTTAAAATTACTAAACATTGTACCTTATTTTGAATAAATTTAGCAACATTCACGAGCAAAACATTTCAAAAATTATTTAATTAATTTCTAAACTGAATTGACTTTGTATTAAGAAACCGTATAAAAAAAGTTATGTAAAATTTCTTTAAAATACAATTAGTGATTATTAAATTGATCTTCTGTTCGTTCACTAAACCAATTTCTATAGTTATCTATTACAGTTGCATACAGCAAATAAAAATTAACAATCAGTCACGTGTTGTCATGTGAGAAACCTTAGCGAATTGCGGGCTTACATTCACAAAAAGTTGACTGTGATCCTTCATTCTGTGTATAATAATTATAATATATCGTAACTAGGGAAGTACATACAGTTCAAGTTTGAATCGATTGTGACTTGCTTCCTCGATAGCTCAGATGGAAGAGCCCCACTCTAGCAAAGTAGAGGTCGTGGGTCCCACTCGAGTTAATCTTTTACTGTGTGTACTTTAAAAGTTAATTTTAAATAAAACACAATTAATGATTATTAAATTGAACTTCTGTTCGTTCACTGAACCAATTTCTATAGTTATATATATATATATATATATATATATATATATATATATATATATATATATATATATATATATATATATATATATACATCATCTCACAACATAGGAAAATCCCATAAGGTGCACGTTGATTTGTTACCGGTTAGGAAACGCCATATTGGTACAGATCAACACGCAACATACGTTGATAGGTGATAATAACGAATAAATCTTCAATTTGACGTATACTTTAGTGAAATAAAACTAACCGAAATTGCATGTATCTACAATACATATTCAAACACGTCTCCGAATGCTGTCGAACGATACCCCAGTCTATCGTGGAACTCGCTGTGGACACGCATAAGTTGCAAGTGCGAGACATTGGCACAATGTCCAGCTGGTGTGGACCTTAAGTGGGTTGGACTGGATCCACATTATGCAGCGAAGGAAATCGGGATCTGCATGACTCCTCTCCAGTGCACTAGTGGAAAATTTGAGGCGTCGCGCGTTGTCTTCAGTACGTAATGCTTGACACTCACTTTGTAAGAGTGGAACTTGTTGCGTTTCAGAGTTTCCAATACAGTTGGATGAGAAACCCTGTTTCAGCAGCAAGAGCATGGGGCTACTTTACGCACCCACCACAGCTTGTCTGCGGTTGAATACGTTGTAACGTATCGCCCTCAACGTACTTATTCTATGAAAATACACCTACTAGAAACAGCACACTCAAATATCAAACTCAGTTGTATAGCCAAATTTATTTAAGAGCAGTGATTTGGCAGATGCGAAAATCTAGCGGTAGAGTCAATTTAAAGCTAGCTGTAACCCCCCTCGAGTATAACCATTTGAAAGATTTTGAAAATCAAGTTGTTATTAGTCCCAATAATTAAGACGACGAAGTACGGGTTCAAAATAAAATTACTTATAGCTGATAAGGTGAACATTAACACATTGTTTATTTGTTTACCTTGCGTGTTGATATGCGTTTAAAAAAATTTTTGGCATTTGTATTTGGATAAATTGACACATGAAATTAACTACACTTTTCTTATTACAATGTAACATCATGCATATGAATAAATGACAACTTTTGAGTATTAACTAACTTTTCTTATTGCCAAATGTTTCATTACCATAAACTGTGCTCTTACAACTTTTGAGTATTAATCCATTTCTTTGCCATGATTTTATTACCACTTAGTAAAGTGCCCATACGTGTAATTGCGAAGATTTTCATTTCCTTTGCTGATTTTATTCCTACTTTAGAATAAAGTATACGTGTAATTGAAGATTTATTCTTTATTATTACCTATTAACGTATGTTGCCTGTTGATATGTACCAATAGTAGTTAATAGTATAAATTATTTGACGTATATTTTTCTTCTATTGTTACAGGCCATATATTCACTGGAGCATCTAGCCCGTAAAGCCAATTTGCGCCACGAGTGATGTAGGCGGGGTTCTTACTTAATGTTGTAAAAGGGCACTCATCAGAACTCCGAAATCGTCAAAATCGGGTAAAAACTGTCAAAAAGGCGCCACCTGTTAAAACATTTATGGCGGGAAAACGTCATGAAGAGATCTTAGATTGGTCTAACAGGAAACCAAAACGTTCACTCAAAAATAAACTCGACTACTAAAAATTCTATTCCAAAAACATTTACGCGCAGTTCACATAAATTCCAATGAAATTCCAAGCTTTGTGTGCACCATTGCGAAAATAAAACTCAAAACTCCCTAAAATCTCGATAAACCTCAACGCAAAAATGATTATCAAAAATTAACCAAAAATAAATGACACTACGATAATTCATTCAATTTAAAACACCACAGTTACGTCACTACAACAAAATTAAGCGTGATGGAAAATTTACAAAACTCTAAAATTTAGTAAACGTCGATACCGGGATGTTATTCCTAAATTCGAAAAAATACAGCCCATTTTCAAATAAATAACAGACTGCTTACTTTTGGCAAATCAGGCCAATGTCTGAAATTGGTTGGTTGATACCTATAAAAAGTAACTCCAAGAAAAAATGTTCGCGACTATTCGCAAGGCCCTCGTATGCAAAATTAAACACCTGTTCGGTCAACGACCAATTCACTACACAATTACGTTGCTTTGTAATCTAAAATCTCTTTTAAAATGCCTTGTTACTTAACAAAGCAAATATTTTTCGTGTTTTAAAGCGATTTAGGGAAACTGGAAGAAACACAAGAAGACGTGGACAATGTCGTTCCCGAGTAACTGATTACAGGTGAGACCGTTACATAACGTCTACTGGCTATTAGAACAAGGTTTACAAACAGTACATTATTACGCCGCCAATTTATAGAATGCTACATTTTCCAATAAGTCAAAGTACAGTAACAAGAAAACTTGCTGAAAATCAAATAAGGTCATATAAGGCTGGCAGTGGTCCAACACTTACCAAAGAACATAGACGACAACGCTTAGAATTTGCTCTTGAGCACCAGAATTGGCAAGAGGAGGACTGGGCCAACGTATAGTTTTCAGACGAGTCTAAATTTTGTCTTTTTAGTAATGGTAGACGTACTATGGTGAACAGGAGGCCAGGGGAGAGATACGTTCAATGTACCTACTGTTAACTATGGTGGTGGACCAGTTATGGTTGTAAGAGCATTCTGGAACCACAAGTTGTGCCCTATGCGTTATTCTCGGGGGAAGAATTGATTTTTATGCACAATAATGCATGACCGTATAGAAGTTATGAATTAGCCACCACGGATCACAGACCTAAACCCAATTGAACATTTATGTGATAGAATGGGCAGAAAAATAAGGGCCCTGGAACGACCAGCAGCAGATTTAAACGAGCTCGGAGTGAGGTTGAGTGAGATTTGGCAACAGTTCCCTCAAGAAGAGATACGACAGCTGATTATAAGCATGCCGCAGCGTTGTCAGGATATTAATGCTGCAAGAGGTGATAATACCCGCTACTAATGACTCGTTATATGACTAAATTGTATAGGATGTTAATTTTTTTGGATTTTTGTAAATTAGTTTTAGAGATTAAAGTCTTAAACATTAAGGTATAAGTTTTGTTTCACTAGTGCATAAGTTCACAAAAAACCTTCGTATCTCCTTTAATAATAAAGATAAAAAGGCGATTCAAAAAAGCAAGTGCTACTAATAATCGGCTATATTGAGCAGTTTTTGTAGAAATTTGTTGAAAAGACTAGTCACAGGGTGTTACAAAATTTACCCTAAAATTTCCTTTAAAGGGAACTTTGTATATGAATAAAATTAATTTTAGAGCTAATCGATAGTCACTTGGTTGAATTGACAGTACTATAAGCTATAATTTGAAAAAAATGTCGTCAAAATTGATTAAGGGGTTCCAAAAATATTCACCATTAAAGTTTAATTAAAATTTAAGTTATTTGCTAATTTTGACTAGAAGTGTATGTTCCATTAATGTTTATAGTACCTATACTTGTTAATTAAGCTACAGAACCTCACTCTGGAGGGGATTGATGTGCGTCTTGTATTAGGATTAAATCCAGAAACTTTGTTGGTAGGATGTCCATAATTGTTTCGCTATGATAGACTCTTAACAAATCAAAATTTCAGTAATGTATTTGTATGCGTTTTTAAATCCACCGAGAAAAAATTAGATACATTTTTCTATCATACTGTCCAAATGCCGCTATAAAAACTGATGGTTAAATCTAGAAATGCATACCACTGGTAAATGGTTTGAGGTTCCAAAACAATAAATTCTGAAAACTAAATTTTGAAACAGTAAATCTTGTGTTGCTTAATTTTCTTATGGAGTTAGGCAATTAAGGTATAGTCGATCATTTCCATTAACAAGTGTTTTATACAAACTTCTTTAAATCGTACACTGAAAAGAGATTTTGGAAATGGAATACGCTGCTCTCATGCCATTATTAAGAAGATTTCTTGCGTTTTTAGTTGTGCTACATTTGTAGTAACTACGACGGCAATCCTTTCTACGCCGCATCACAATAAACGTCTTTACTAACAAAAATTATGTGCTGAAAGTTAAGTGCTAATACTTCCAATTCTGTACTACGCTTAGAGAGGTAAAGATGGATTTATACAAAAAATGTGCTTAATTATTTTCGAATATCTAACTAATTTTAAAATTGTGAAGAACCAGTTGTAGTGATAACGCACTTTGATTTTTGGTTGAAAAGCTGATGCTAATAAAATTTGCACGACTGTGTAGAACTGTCGGCAAACCAATAATAAGAAAACAATCAAAGATAAGAAAACAGTTAAGTCATAGAACATGTCTGCTTGAACCTCCACTAACAATGCTGCAGTTAATAGAAGGGCGGTTAGATGGGTAACTACAATAAGTGTGAGAGTGACTTTCTTTTGCTACTTCTTGAATTGACAGCTGATTTTGTATGATTAAGTTAAATTAGTTTGGTATTTTTGATTTGTGGTTGGTTGGTTGGTTTTAGCAAAGTGTAAGTTAGTCCAATCAGTATTTCTGAGCTGTAAGCTAGTTTTCGCCGGCTGTAAGTTATGATTTGATTGACTAAGATTGATTTGGTTGATTGATTGATTGTTTGAGATTGATCTGATTGTTTGATTTGATCGAACGTGATTAGTTTGAGTTTGATCTGCTTAATTGATTTGATTGATTTGATATAATTAATTGATTTGTATGTTTGAGAAAGAGACGATAGAGACAAGGGAGGGACGAGCACGATCAACCTCTATTACAGAAAACATTCATTAGTCTTTACACCACTAGAAGGCACCACAAACAACCCTAATTAGTTCTAGAAATATACCGCTAGGCGCCGCCGTCTCTATTACAGAAAAAATTCGCTAGTTTAAAAATATAGGGTGCCACAAACGAAACCCTAATTAGCTCTAGAAATATAATGCAAGGTGGTGCCACCTTTACTACAGAAAATATTCATTAGTCCATACACAACTAGATGGTTACACAAATTTAAATTTCACAAGGGGGCCACCACAGGAGGGAACAAACTTAACACAAGTTCCTATATTGTCTTACAAATTAGCATTAGGGCCTATTTCCAGCCAGACATGGGGCCAAGGCCTAAATAATGAGATAATCAAGTTTCTGCATAATGTTTTATTTTTCAACCATTCTACTCTGATAAATAAAAAAGAGAATTTAGTACTTTAATTGTTTTAATCAAGGGTCCTGTAATACCAAAAATAACCCCATTGTTTTTCTTTCTTTTTAATTCAGCATATGTGTTTTCACGACACCTCGTTTTTCTGTTTCTAAGTGAAACCCTAACAGTTCTTCGTACGTGTTTGGTGTATTTACAAAGGTTTTGTCATGCTACTCAATAAAATATTTTCGAAGTATCATCTGCATAGTACAAGGACTCCTTTTAACAACCTTGCACTTAATGCAAAAGGTGATTAGAAATATACTTTAACAGTCGACCTTTTAATAGCTGATAGCCCTATTAAAATCAAACGAGAACAAGTTATATGTTTCTAACTATTAATATATATGCGCAACAATTCAATAGGACTATCAACTATTGGAAGTCGTCTGTAATTTGTACGCAATACAAGGTGAAAGTCGTCTTAATCGCATATTGTCGTTATAAATTCGTACATAGGTAGAAGGTTACAACATACAATGGAAATTAATAGAAAATGTAATTATGCATGCCTCTTTATAATAAACCATATCACGAAAATACATTGTAAAAACAGTTATCTATATCAGAATGATATTTAAACTTCAAATAGAAATTAATTAATTAATAGCCAAAAAATACAATATATTAACCTCTGATATTGAAAAAAATTTATTTAACATTTTAAATTGCATAGAACATAATCGTATAAGATCTAGGTTTTTATATCCTTGATAAAAAATCAATAACTTTGATACGTGTTAACAGGTTAAATTAAATTAAATAAAATCCTTTTATTGTGAAAAACACCCATCACCTAATCTATTAATTTTTCTTTATTACAATACAGTGTTTACGGCAGCGACGAAGACCCTATTATAAACTGGAAAATTAAGTCATTGAAAAATTTCCAAGGCCAGCTTAACCAATGAGAATACTAGCCCTTAAATCAGAGCACAGGGCCAGGAAAACGAAATAGTCTGTAATTACCAAAAATAGTCGTCACCCTACGCCAAGACCAAGTCCAAGGCCAAACCCAAGCTCAAGTACTAAGTACTTCCCTCAAGTAGGCGAGTACAAAAAATAGCCGGCAAAAAACAATCGACAAAAGATACGCCTCCCACGTGGGCGTGCAGAATAGTGGCGGGGAAGGTGTCCCACGAAATCCAATATGGCGTCGCAAGGTGCCTCCGTTTCACTCCCGTCTTAGAATACCACGGTCCCTTATTGGGATACAACCCCCAATGCATAAATAAATTAGGTCACAATCTGTAGATGGGATTAAAAAAATGTAATAATAATTACGCAATCTCCTTTGATAAAAACAACCCTAATTAAAATAACAGATTAAATTTTTTTATTCTCACAACACTGCATGCGGCACCTATTTACCTACCCTCTAACCAAAAGGGTTATAATTAGGGTGAAAATTCCATCAAGGGGGTGAAATAGGCCTCCGGAAAGAAACTAAAATAATACGCTTCCCACGTGGGCGTGTAAAAAAGTGAAAGGTGAGGTGTCCCACAAAATCTAAGTGCCGGTATATATTTCGCTTTACATTAATAAACTTTATAAAGAAAGTTTATATAAAATTAAATTTTCTTTAAAAAATGTGTATACACTTTTTCTTATAAAATTAATTATTGAGATAATGAAAAAATTTAAACTAACACTTAAATTTTGTTTTAGGAAGCACGACGGTGCCCCGGCCTCCGTAAGTAAGTCAATTCTTAAATCAACGGTTTGAAGGACGTGTAATTGGTAAAGGAGAACAACGCCCCTGACCCCCACGATCTCGTGACTTGACATATTTAGATTATTATTTGTTTGTCACATGAGAAATATGGTTTACCAAACAGCCTCAGAAACTGTTGAGAGACGCATTGTGGAGGCAGCCGATCTGATTGGGAATAATAATGATTTGTTACGTAAGGCAACTAGATCTCTCAAAGAAGATCCAGACTATGTCTTGACAAGAATGGCGCGATTTTAAACTGAAATTCTAATTATTTGAATTATAACAGTTTAATCCTCTGTATTATGAAAACGGTTTGCTTTAAGGCAAAACTTTATTAGTTAGTAGTATGAAGTTAGTGACCGATATTTTCTTCTGTTACGGTGCGTGTGTCAGTAATGCGACATTTAAGTATTAAAATTTTCCATATATTTCGATTACAGTTATAATAATCATCAGGGAAGAGTTAGATATCCAATATGGCGCCAAGCGGTCAGGACTCTACAATATGTCCGCCGTGTAAGAAATGTAAAAGTAAAGTTGTTAGTGGTATTAAATGTAATGTTTGTGGAAATAATTATCACCCTAGTTGTGCCAAGGTATGCCACAGTATTCAATTTTTAGAAGATAGTTCTATTATATGTTGTAAAAAGGATGAAGATAACATAGCATCAAAGGATGTGCTTTTTGACGCTCTAGACGAACTGTTTAACTCGGGAAGTAAAATTGGCGCACAGATTGTAAATACATACTACAACGAAAAGATGTGCTTATTAGTGAATTGCAAGATAAAGTGGCATTATTAAGTAAGCAGTTAAATTTACTTAGCTCGTTGATAACGATGAAAGGCGAGATAAATGGTGAAGTCAAAGGTGATATCATATCACGTAAGTCGTAATCCGAAGCTACGCCACGATCACCTGTAAAACTTTCATCTAATAAAGTTATCGGTAAAAATTCACATTCTATCGCATCTAAATGTGTGGACGTTGAAATCGAAAAAAAAAAGAATACTAAAAAAACCGGTGGTAACCAAAAACGATGTAGCAAATGCTATTGAGCAAGCACAATGCACGATTAAAATTAGTGATCCTACACAAATGGGAGACACTCACGTCGTTAACGACAATTGGACGGAAGTAACAAGGAATAAATCAAAACAAACGAAACATGTAACTATTGGTAACAACAACAGTGTAACCGTTAATGAAAACATCGAATTAAAAGGAGTTCCACAAGCTGTACATGTGTATAGAATAGATCCTAATACTAAACGTGACTCAATGGTCGAATATTTAAAATCACATTTCCCGGAGGTCATTTGCGAAGAGCTACCAGCAAAATATCCCCTAAGATACTCATCCTTCAAAGTAGCAATCAGTAGTAATAATATGGATAAGGCTATGGATGCAAATCCTTGGCCAAGAAATTTGTGTTAGTCGTTTTTTCGAGGTTCGCAAGGAAAAAAATGCCTCCTCCAGTCATTGAAGAGATGGTATAGAGAAACAATAAGTAGCTACTGCATTGCGCATCTCAATGTAAGAAGCATGCGAACAAACATGAATTATGGGAATTGAATATTTTACTGCAGACACTGGATTATCCTGAAATTCTGTGTTTCAGTGAAGGGGTGGTGGTGTTGCCATTTTCGTTCACGCTGGAATTAAATTTAAGATAAATAAAATAAAATTATCAAGACATGAAAGTATATTTGAATACGCGTCGACAAGTGTTTTGTTGTGTAATTCTTGGACGAATGTAATTTGTTTATGTAGAACACCAAAATCAGATGTTGACTTATTTTAAATAATCTAGACTCACTATTGTCACACTTAGATCAAAATAAATTAAGCGGTATTTGTGGAGATTTTAACATTAATTTTGATGTGAATGTAAACAATAAACAGGGCAACAAGGTTTATAACATTTTAGGTGCTTTCGGTTATATGCAATGTATTCTCGATTAGACAAGATTTCAAAATAACTGTAAGTCTGTAATTGACAATATTTTTATTAATTTTCGTAATAATTTATTAAAATGTAGCACTCATTTTACAGATGTCTTAGATCACTTATTACACATGGTTGTTATTGCTGGGAGGTATGCGGTAAAGGGTAAAGGGTAAAGGGCATATGTATGTAAGAGGTTCTTTAAAAATCAATTTAATATTAAAAATTTCAAATACTTAATTGCATCAGAAAATTGGGCGAATGTCTGTAATGGTGATAATGCTGATAAAAATTTCGAATGCAATAAAATGGTTGATACCTATGTCTTTTCCTCAAGTACACATAAGAAGTATCAATAGTACCTATAAACAACACTCGACTAGTAAAAAATTGGGTAACATCTGAAATTATGGGAGAAAGTCATATCTTGAGAAAGTTTCACGTGTGTGTAAGTTAAACAATAATGTAATAGTTATTTACGCTGCTAGGAAGTAATGTGGCATTTTACAGTCGAAGCTTGAGGTTGCGCCCGAAGCATAGCTGAGGGCGTAACAAGCTGAGACTGAAACCCATATTACTCCTGTAGCGCGTACAATATTTTTCCGCCTGAAGAGATTTTATTTTGCACTATAATTGCAAACAGCATTTTTATTAAATACGTATTACTTGAACAATGAAACAGATAATAATTTATTAAATTATTTTAAACACTAACACACTAAAATTTTAAATGACAAAGTATTCGTTTTTGAACTGCAGCAATAATTGTTAATTGTAACTTGTGAACAACCGGATAAATTGAATTGTTTTACACCAGAGCTACTAATGCCGCTGGTAGAGCCGGCTATTTGCACATTTGATTCTTCTAATATGCTTTTTGCAGTTTTAATTTTATTATTAATCGAATTCTCTATGTATCCTTCTGCAACCTGGGTTGATTTCCACCCACCGTGTCGTTTTACAGTAGCGAAGTCTGTTGAATTATTAGCTACTAATGTAGCGGATGTTCTTCTGAAACAATGCCCAGTGTAAGAATCGGCATCTTTTAAAGAAAGATATTGTGCAATACGTTGAGGTATTTTACTGAGAATATTTTTTCCTACGACTTGATTAAAGCATTTTCCGTTATTATATCTTAGAAACAATCTGCGTATTTGTGTATCTTTTGGACGTAAAGAAACATATTTACGATACAAGTCCAAAATATCCAAATTATTAGTGTTGGTTATAACAAATGAACGCCGTACATAAGTTTTAGTATCGGGAACATTCATAATTAAAACGGCTCCTTTGTCCTCAATATCATCGATTGTTATCTGAATTAATTCAATTGTTCGACACGCTCCAAACACACCCATAACGGTAGCTATCTAAAAAATATAATTTATTTTTCGTTATAATAATGTACAAAGAAAATTACCTTCCACATTAAGTATTTATCGTTAGGCGCTTTGTGTAAAATTCATTTATATGTTCCAAACTGAGAATGTTTGATTTCTTTGCTACATGTCCAATGTTTCTTGTTTTCAGAAATTGTATTAGTTTGGAAATTTGTGATATTTATATTTTTATTTATCAATATTGTGGATTTTAGCATACTGTATTTTTCCATAATGAAGAAGAAGACTTCCAATACTCACATTGCTCCAAGAAATAAGATAATACGGTATTTTCACTTTTATTTTTGACGCAAGCTAATTTACAAAATGCACGTATGCTTTATCGTATCGCTGCTTCGACTTATTTGGTAACAACTGTGTTGCAAGCACATCGGCGTTTTGTTTTAGTTCGGGAGGAGTATAACTTAGCTCATAATCACTTTCTGAACTCATTTTTATTATAAGTTTAATTAGTGTTACGTTTGAACGGACGCCGGAAAATTTGTTAGACACGTTTATTTGACAAACTGTCTACGCATTTATTTCATGGCAACTAAATTTCGAGAAAAGGTAAATTTACATCTTTCTAGCGCATTTGTTAATAATTTTCTGTCTCTATCTAAAGAATTTTCAGTTTCGATGGTAATGGGAAAGTTATTACGGGCCTATGGGAGTAATGAGTAACATTACATCTAAATTAACGTGGTTGTAATGATTTGTTAACATATCGAAAGGCGGAAAAAGGTATTTATGGCGCATGTTTAGAAATTCACTGGAAAAAAAGTAAGGGATGCTAAACTTTCATTTAATGATACAACATACACGTCATCAGACATTAAGAATAAGGCTAGTAGAACCCATCTTGGATTTTTTGTGGAAAACCCACCATTTTTTTTATGTGCCCACGTGGGAGACTGTATTTTTCACCCTTATTTTATGGTTTCTTTTCGAAGGCTTTTTCGACCCCTTGATGGAATTTTCATCCCTAACTATGGTTTTTTTGACAGAAATTTTTTGTCGGCCTTATTTTATGGTTTCTTTTTGGAGGCCTTTTTCAGCCCTTGATGGAAATTTCAACCCTGTTTAAGGCCTTTTTGATTTTTTCATGCCTACGTGTAGGAGTCGTTTTTTGTTGATCATTTTTTATTAATTATGTTTTATTAATTAATTAATTATTTTTAACCCGGGGGAAATTCTCGATCGTAAGCTGTTGTCCTATAAGATGATCCTAAATCTTTATTCTGATAAGGGTGCGCAAATAATCATTAGATGTAAAAGTTAGTTTATTTAATCTGGGTCTACTATTATTTATTAGAGCTTGTTTATCAGATATTTGAATGATATAAAACTCATTTAAAGGATTGATTAGGTAATAATTACGTGCGTGACAAAATTGACTGTATTTCCCCATATTACTTCATTAGCGTATTTTTATCAAATGAGACTGTTACTAAAATTATTACCTTTATTTTAATTCCTATCTACAGATTGTTTAACATACGAAATTGATTTATACATTGATTAGGTGTTAACTTGTAAAACACGTTTCGCTGAAGGGTACAATTGTACGCGAGTCCTAACCTAATCTGGTAGCTTATAAGATGATCTTCTCTTAAAATCTGTATTCTGATAAATAGATTACAAGTTTTCATAATAAAATATTATTAGAGTCGGTTTATCGGTTATTTCAACTAATTGTTTCAATATATATCAAATGCATGAGAGTGGACCTTGTATTATTTGTTGTAATATGTGTTACTACACTTTCTTTTTAATTGCCGGTTGTAACCTTCTACCTACACAACCTTCAACTTATACACCAATTAATAACGACCTCCAGTAGTTAATAACACTATTGAATGGGGCCGCTTATGTATTTAATGGCTAGAATATATAAAATTATTCACACTTCGTCTTAACAGGGTTATCAACTGCTCATAATTGCAATGTTGTTAAAACACGTCCTTGTCACGTACAGGTGATATTTCGAAATGTTTATCTAGTGGACTCCTGTAAATGCATCATGCAATTAAAAGAAGAACAATAAGGCCATTTGATATTAAAAAGATTATTAAAATATATATACCGTTGTATTTCAATTTTAAAAATCAAGCGCTGTATTATGAGGGTCAGGCCCAGACATGTAAAATATGCTTTTTTAATTATGTCCATATAAATTGTTAATATAATATAAGAATAAAAAGTGTCGATGTGTTTAAAGATTACTACCGAAGACTGTTCTGTAATAAAATGAGAAATGACGTGTATTTTTACATTTAGTTAATTAAAATTATTTTTCAATGAGTGTTTATGTCGTTTTTAATACCCGATTAATCCTTTCGGCAGGATTGATACGGGGGTGGTAACGAGCAGTGTATATCGGAGTAGTACGATAAGTTTTACACAAACTAGTAAACTCTTTCCCCATTATCAGCGATAATGTATTGGGGAGTACCATAAACCAAAAAAACATGGTCTTCAAAGGATTTGGCCATATTTGAAGAAGTAGCAAGGCGTAAAGGAAAGAAGAGAGCATATTTAAAGAAAATATCGGCTACTACTAAGATAAAATTGTACTCCCGAGACGATTTCGGTAGAGGTCCTATCAAGTCAGTGCACAGAATTTCCCAAGGACGTGTGGCGGTAGCTCGAGGAGCTAAGAATCCTGGAGAGGATTTCTGTTCCACTTTCTGTTCCGCGCACAACACAAATCGACGTATATAGCGAGAGAAATCGGTACGCATACCAGGCCAGAAGAAATATGTCGCAATTCGAGTTATAGTTTTTGACACACCCGCATGACCCGAAGTGGGTAAGTCATGATTTCCATGTAGAATTCGAGAACGCTGTTCCTTGGGTATAACTAGTTTCCATCCATCATTGTCCGTCATCCCAACAGACAAAGGAGAACGAGAGGCAACCCGTTTATAAAGTAAACCGCTATTAACACACTGAGAAAATTTTCGTGGATTGGATTCCATACGAGAGCATAAGTTCAGGTACCAGCGATCAAGAATAGCAGTAGTCACAGATGAAGTAGGAGTAATATCAGGCGGAGTGATACGAGTAGGTATGCAATCGTCTAAATTAATGGCTTCGATTGTCGGTACTGTACGAGAGAGTATCTGGCACACCGTGTTCCTTGCTATTTCGATGAATGATTGAGACATCGTACTGTTGCAATTGTATGGCCCATCTAGCTAAGCGTCCAGAAGGATTATGTAGCTTATTCAGCCACACTAGTGAATGATGATCGGTAACTACCGTAAAGTGAGATCCTTCGACATAACAATGAAGTTTTTCGTTAGCCCAAAGCACGCCAAGACATTCTTCTACCGTAATGGAAAAATGTATGTCTGTTTTGGTCAAAGAGCGACTAATATAGCTAATCCAATTTTCACCATCCTCACTAGATTGACTCTAGACAGCGCCAAGTCCAAAATCAGAAGCATCGGTTTGGATAACGAAAGGAATCGCAAAATTCGGACAAGAAAGGATAGGAGCAGAAACTAATTGTTGTTTCAGATCCTCGAAAGCCTTCTGACAATCCACAGACCACTCAAAGCGAGCATTTTTGCGAGTCAGTCGAGTAAGAGGAGATGTTACCTAAGCAAATACGCGGATAAAACGACGGTACCAATTCACTGTTCCTACAAAGCGTCGAATATCGCAGGAGTAGGGATAGAAAGAATGACCGACACTTTCTCAGGGTCCACCAACAATCCTCGTTTGTTCACAACGTATCCGAGATATTTTAGTTCCGGCAGGCATAGTTGACATTGTTCCTTCTTTAGAGGAAGACCTGCAGACGATAATCGTGCGCAAATTTTTTCCTAGATATTCAGATGCCCCTCAAAGGTAGGAGTAGCTACGATAATGTCATCCAAGTAGGCAAAACAATAAGGCTGTAAGTCGGCCCCTAGAATAGGTCGATCAATCGTTGAAAGGTTGCCGGAGTATTATACAGCCCAAAAGGGATTCTAGTAAATTGAAACAGGCCCCTATCCGGGACCGTAAAGGTAGTGATAGGTTTGAATTTCTTTGATAAAGATATTTGCCAGTAGGCAGTGCGAATGTCTAGACTGGACAAGCACCCAGCATCCATTAAGCGATCTAGTATAGAACTCATGCATGGAGGAGGCTAAGCAACACGTTCCGTGACTGCATTAATCTTACGAAAGTCTATGCAGAACCGATAACTGTTATCTTTTCTCCTCACTACAACTGCTGGACTGATCCAGGGACTAGTCGACGGTTCGACAACTTTTAAAGCCAATATATAGTCAAATTCCTTATTAACCACTTGATGTAGTGCCGGGGACAAAGAGTAGTAACGCTGTTTGATGGGTTCCGCAGTATTGCGAATTTGGTGCTCTACCAATATAGTGCAGCCTAGAGAAGAAGTATCGGTGATCGGTGAAGGAACTATCCAAGAGCAACCGTAAGATATCCTTATGAGCCATCGAGAGATCTGGAAAGGGAGTTCAAACGTGGTATCGAAATAAATTCTAAAAAAGTGGACATACCGAAGAACCATTTTTCATTACGAAAATCTGTAACTAAATCTAGGGCTTTCCACAAGTCGATTCCCAAAATCAATTGTTGTGAGAAAGTGGGTATGATGAGGACTTCCAGAAAAATTTTCTACTGAGAGAGGTAGAGTCAAAGAACCTAAGGTTGTACATTGGTCACCATTCGCCAAAGTACACGAAGAGAGATTAGTCTTATGAGGATTGAGGCCCATAAATCAAAGTATTTCCCAACCAGGACCTCCAATCATGGCGCAGGACGCACCACAGTCAAGAAGTCCCTTGAAGGTTGTAATAAAAAATAATAATTGGGTGTTGAGGTATTAATAATTTCACCCCTAATATTACTTATACTTCTAATAATAAATAGAAAATTTTGTGCCTTCAGCTCAGTCAGCGATTAAACGGGCCGTGTTCTTAAAATTTGATTTACATGGAAATGTGTGTGTGGTTAGATATGTTCGCTTTACAAAAAAGATGTAACCTCAACCTGTAAATAGATGTTAAAATACCTCGGACGCCAACTTATTTTTTAGAAAACAAGTAAACCCTAAATGTAATAAATGTAAAATTGGAAACAATAACAAGGTTTATTGTAAAAATCTTTAAGTCAAGTAATAAAGTAGAAAATTTAAATACTAACGTTAGTAAATTTGAATTAACTCAAAAATACCTTATAAACTAATGATTAGAAATGAAATACCTGTAGTACTTTAAAATTTTGGTTGTCACTGGTATACTGTTACTGATAAAAGCTGACGAGTACAGGCTATGCGATTTGGTTGTGCACTTAATCTTGAAATGCAAATTTAACAGGGTTTTGATATTCGTTGATCCCAAATAAGTAAATTCCTTAACAAAACAGCCAAACTTGGTTGATTTAAACGGGTTAATGTACTATTTATTTATAATTTTCTGCATAGCAACAAACTTCTACTGCATCATCCTCGTTAAATTGAAACGTAATAGTACAATGAAATTACGTAAAAGGAAAATTTAATGTTATAAAAAAGGAAAATAAAAGTAAAAATAAAAACAAAGGTAAAATAAAAGTGCCTAAAAAGGAATAACTATATCAACAATGAAAAGTAGGTTTAATTAGCTCTTACCGTAAAATATACGATACGTTTGTCTACGCACGAACTCAATGTGCAAAACGAAATGCGTCTACAGCTCCACTTTAAAATATCTAAACACACCTTTCAGCCACTAAGGTATGCAATTCACATGACACAAAAAAGGACGAAGTTGCCTAAATTACTGAAAATTTCAACACAACTAAAAGGTTTGTTGCACCCCCCCCCCCCTAAGAATTGGACTCGGAGATCACCAAAGCGGAGATTCCAAACACTAAGCTAATAAATTATTTTATCAAAATCTGATGAAATATAAAAAAATGTTAAGCTAAACAAAATGGAAGTAAAAATGTGAATAGTAGTACCTAAAATCTAAATAAAATGCAAGTAAAAATAAAAGAGATAAGATCAAAATGCTAAATGAAAGATTAACAAGTGCAAAATCCTATTCTAAGTGTACGAAGAAGTACAGAAAATGCGGTGATGTTGGTCAGGAAAGACTCCTCGCAACACCATAAAAAGCTTATGAAGCGCTACCACCCGCACACGCCACTAGTGGAGACTTAAATACAGTTATGGAAACTTTAAACTGGTGGGGTTTGTGAAACAAACCGCCATCAGAGGAACAAAATGCAAAAAAACTGGTAACAAAAATTGAAGTTAACGTAAAGAGTACAGAAACCAATCATGACCTGAAGGGGAAGAGGGCGGGGAACCCGGGAACAGTATTCCTGTGCGACGATAAAAATCACGGCATAATGCCACTACACGCAAGAGCCAACTTCTTGCACACAAACCATAAAATCGCGAGAGGTGAGGCCGATAAAGAACGGTTCCATTACCTTTCCCCGGTGGTCCCAAGCCAAGCTCACTAGGTACATCAATACAAAACACCCAGTCACGTTCAGTTGAATAAGTCAAAATCGGTAAATTAAAGGTCACGGTGTATAAATGGATTGAATTGTGCACTCTTCCAAACACATTCATACCCCCCCCCCCCCCAAATACCCAAGAGTCATAGTTAGGATGTGAATTAGTAACGAGGCTGACACGATGTGAACCGAAGTACACAAAGCACCGTCCAAGTCCAAATCAGGATTCATCAAAAGCTAGAATTTCGAAACAATTTTCGGTAACCAAAATAAAATAATTCGAATCAAAACAGTTAAGTATTTAAGCATTCCTAGTATTCTTACCAACGGTTCAGAGTTTGAAAGTTTCACGTCAAATAACGATCAGAGGTAAACTCAAAGAGGTTATTTCAATTTTTACTATTGTAACAATAGCAAATTGTAAATCCAATAAATGAAAATAATTTACCTGAGAACTAATGTCCTTAAAAATCGGCAAAATAACTTGCATAATGTGATCTAAATATCAACAATCGTGCTAAAGAAATAAAATAAGTGGTATGCAAGGCCACATAAAATATAAATAAAATATGATGCGAAATAGGCACAAAATAAAAACTTTTGAAAAATAATCAAAGTAATAAAGATGTAAGTAAGAAAACTAGAATGTTATAATCCTAAAAATATTTTTGAATAAAAATAATTTCGATTTAATGTGGTTTTAAATCTTTAACATGAAAAACACCTAAAGGTTTATCATTATGAGTGGCCAATCGGTATGTGGTTGGTCCTAACACTTTAGGTAAATTTAGGAGCTAACTTTTGACTATAATTCTTCGTTGCATCAGATAAGGTAAAGTTCCTTTTCCAAACTAATTTTTCTACGTTTAATTTCAATGGACGACGGCGCAGGAGATTTTGAATTTCGTTCGTAAGCCGCATGTGAATTTTGTTTAACACTTAAAAATTGGTGATAGTTCATTTAAATCTTGAACCAATTGTTCACGGTTGTTAATCCTCTTTAAAATATCTTTTAATCGACCATAAAAATCTCCAGTAATCGGAATAGTTCGACCAAACGCCAAAAGGAAGGTGAAAATTTAGTAGATTTATGAACAGCGTTACGAATAGCATGGGCAATTTTGTGAATTTCACTATGCCATTCATTATGATTATCTTTAATGTAAGATCTTATTGCAGTACGTACTACTTTATTAAACTCTTTCAACAAAAGTTATTTGGGGATGGTAACTCGCATTAAACCAAATGGATGGAACTTTGTAACACTCTAATAGGCTTTTAAACAATGTACTCTTAAATTGAGGGTCGTTGTCCACCGTACAGATTTGTGGTACACCGTTATGTCTGTGGGACTTACAATAGTACTTTACAAAGATTTATAGACTCCATTTTGGGTCATGATCTATCACAATCGGGTTTTGTCTATTTAGATGACATAAAACGTGGAGCTGTACGCACATCTCGTTTTGCATGTTGAGTTTGTTCGCAGATATCTTTTGAGGATGTCGTTGTAGGATAATGAAAGCAAAAGCGTCCATATTTGCCGTTGAATATTTTTATCAAAAGTGTCGTATATTTTACGGTAAGAGCTAATCAAACCTACTTTTCATTATTGACATATTTATGCTTTTACGCACTTTTATTTTACTTTTATTTTTATTTTCATTTTCGTACAACAACGACATCCTCAAAAGGTGTTGCGCACGAACTCAATGTGCAAAACGAAATGCGCGTACAGCTCCACTTTAAAATATCTAAACGCATACTTTTCAGCCACTAAGGTATGCAGTTCACATGACACAAAATGAACGAAGTTGCCTAAATTATTGCAAATTTCAACACAACTTAAAAGGTTTGTTACTAGGTATAGCCAAAAATTGAGAAATCCTGTGTACACTTGTCAAAATAAGATCTAGGAAAAATCGTTGTCTGTCTCCAAACCCGTCGAATTGGTTTAACGAGAAATGTGAAGAAGAGTCGGATTCTCGGACATTAGACTCCTGAGCGGTTTGCCGTACGCGAAGTGCATTTAGGGCAAGTCAATCTGGTTACAGTAGGTTTACCGCAACCATAACAGTGTCTACCCTTCGGTTTAGGATATTTTGGATACAAATGAACTGAAGCACCACAATTCCGGTACCGTAAGGAAGGAGTACCAGTAGTAGTAGTGACTGAAGCGCAACTGGTAGGAGAACCAATTGATCCGCGAGTCCTAGAAGCATCACTATTAGAAGTAGAAAGTAGTTCAAGATAAGCAAGATCTGGTTCTAATAAAGTGCTCTTTCGTGAAGGAGGAGGTTTGAAGTTATCAATATTAACTATACTCAGTTCTAGTTTACGCCTTTAGTCAGTAATTCTCGAATAGAGTGTATCGGAGCTAAAGCGAAGTGAGTTTGATAGAAGGGACTAAGACTCCTAAGTTTTATCCAGAGTTTTTCCGCTTCGGGTACCGGGACAGTAAGTCGATCAAGAGACCTTCCATTGCGGCTACAAATTATTAACACTTTCTGTCGCCCCATAGTTCTTTGTTTAATTTCCTCGAACAAAAGCTCACCTTAATTGCTCGGTTGAAACTCTGATTTTAGTAACTCAACAACTTCAATTTATACTTTAGATTTGCTGGGGAACTCATACTCGAAATTAACTGAATCCATTTCTCAACGTTACTAAATAATGCTTTTCTGATTCTTCACCTCATTGAAGGTAAGATTGCTATTCATGCTTTCATTTAGCTGTATATATTTAATTTTAGAGGTGCTTTTCGTATGCTATACAATTACTTTTCGTATGCTATACAATATACCTTTGGTATGCCACATATTATACTTCTCGTACACAATCTAAATATACTGGTATGCTGTGTAAATATATAATATATAAATCTACATTTGTATATAATTCGTATACTGTTTCGCTGGTGAAGGGTGTTACTTATTACCAAATTAGCAAGAAATTTGACTTCCACACCTATGAAAATTTGAAATTGTAACTTTCCGACAGGCTGGGATATAAAGATAAGTTATAAATTACTGGTATTCAGTGTCGTTTGAATACATTAATGCTTTGGTTAATCTGTGTCCAATCCTAACAGTTGTATAGATTTATGTACATGTTTGTGATAAAATTTTAAGTGTTATTGCACAAATTTTTGCACTTTTACAGTAAATTGCTTTGGGTAAAATGTTTGAGCATAAAAATAGGATGTCTATTGGTAATGTATGTAATTAAACACTGTTTTGTAAGAAACTGTGTAACTGGATGCATTCAGCTCAACAGATTCGAGTTAAAGGTTTTATAACCACCTGATCATTTCTATTATTTTGTTTACTGCAAGTTATTCATAGCAATTGTATTATTACTATACTCTATTATTTTATATGTGCTTTTACAACTTGGGGAATGCTTAAATTACCTGTTTACTGTATTTTACTAAAGACTATAAATCTTATGTTTTAGCATAACTTTGCAATTCTATATAATATTACTTTGCCATTTTTGGGATGTAAATTTCACTTAATTTGATTTTCTAAATTCTAGTATTAGATTCTTTGGGTGGCTTGCTATATTGTGTATTTAAGAGCACAAATATTTTATGTATTCTCTGTGGTTAACAATTTGTGTAACACGAGTGAATTACTTATTTATTTAGGGAATTATCTCCCTTTTATTTTTTTTGGGGAATGTAAATAAATTAACTATATATGTGTGTACATACAAATGCAAACTATATACTGCCATTATTAGAAATTAATATATCGCCTTTGTTTGGGGGACTTTCTACTTTACAATTATTTTTTTCCTAGTGCTCAGATCCTTGATCATTTTCGTTACTTGGCTAGAAAAGTGGCAAATTAACTAATTATCTAGGGCTGGCTGTTTTATCCTTCTAGCTGGCGCCCTTCTCTTCTCTTTCAGCTGTATTCTTCCGTATCACTGTGGGACCCATCCATCTCTACCGTGACCGAGCTACCGGCAAGTCCTTTATAAAGGTATCTCCTCTGTTGGTGTAAGTTTTAGCACAAAGTTTAAGTTTGCACGTAACAACCCTCTTTAAAATATCTTTTAATCGACCATAAAAATCTCCAGTAATCGGAACAGTGCGACCAAACGCCAAAAAGGAAAGTGAAAATTTAGTAGATTTATGAACAGCGTTACGAATAGGATGGGCAATTTTGTGAATTTCACTATACCATTCATTATGATTATCTTTAATGTAAGATCTTATTGCAGTACGTACTACTTTATTAACTCTTTCAACAAAAGTTATTTGGGGATGGTAACTCACATTAAACCAAATGGATGGAACTTTGTAACACTCTAATAGGCTTTTAAACAATGCACTCTTAAATTGGGGGCCGTTGTCCACCGTACAGATTTGTGGTACACCGTTATGCCTATGGGACTTTACAAAGATTTATAGACTCCATTTTGGGTCATGATCTATCACAATCGGGTTTTTGTCTATTTAGATGACATAAAACGTGGAGCTGTACGAACATCTCGTTTTGCACATTGAGTTTGTTCGCAGATATCTTTTGAGGATGTCTGTTGTAGATAATGAAGCAAAAAGCGTCCATATTTGCCGTTGAATATTTTATCAAAAGTGTCGTATATTTTACGGTAAGAGCTAATCAAACCTACTTTTCCTTATTGACATATTTATGCTTTTACGCACTTTTATTTTACTTTTATTTTTATTTTCATTTTCGTACAACAACGACATCCTCAAAAGGTGTCTGCGCACGAACTCAATGTGCAAAACGAAATGCGCGTACAGCTCCACTTTAAAATATCTAAACGAATACTTTTCTGCCACTAAGGTATGCAATTCACATGACACAAAAATGAACGAAGTTGCCTAAATTATTGCAAATTTCAACACAACTTAAAAGGTTTGTTACTAGGTATAGCCAAAATTGAGAAATCCTGTGGTACACTTGTCAAAATAAGATCTAGGAAAAATCGTTGTCTGTCTCCAAACCCGTCGAATTGGTTTAACGAGAAATGTGAAGAAGAGTCGGATTCTCGGACATTAGACTCCTGAGCGGTTTGCCGTACGCGAAGTGCATTTAGGGCAAGTCAATATGGTTACAGTAGGTTTACCGCAACCATAACAGTGTCTACCCTTCGGTTTAGGATATTTTGGATACAAATGAACTGAAGCACCACAATTCCGGTACCGTAAGGAAGGAGTAGCAGTAGTAGTAGTGACTGAAGCGCAACTGTAGGAGAACAATTGATCCGCGAGTCCTGGAAGCATCACTATTAGAAGTAGAAAGTAGTTCAAGATAAGCAAGATCTGGTTCTAATAAAGTGCTCTTTCGTGAAGGAGGAGGTTTGAAGTTATCAATATTAACTATACTCAGTTCTAGTTTATGCCTTGTAGTCAGTAATTCTCGAATAGAGTGTATCGGAGCTAAAGCGAAGTGAGTTTGATAGAAGGGACTAAGACTCCTAAGTTTTATCCAGAGTTTTTCCGCTTCGGGTACCGGGACAGTAAGTCGATCAAAGAGACCTTCCATTGTGGCTACAAAATTATTAACACTTTCTGTCGCCCCATAGTTCTTTGTTTAATTTCCTCGAACAAAAGCTCACCTTAATTGCTCGGTTGAAACTCTGATTTTAGTAACTCAACAACTTCAATTTAGAGATGATTTTCTAGCACGAAATAAAAACAAGACCTTTGCCAGTAAGTAAGTCCGGAGTAGCGGCAAATAATTGTGAGCGAAGAATACCGTTAGCCATAGCCAATTGTTCCACACGTAGAAGAAATTCATTAAGTGAGTTAGCATCAGTACCCGAGAATTGAAGGTTCCATTTAGAACTAGATGTGTCAAAGCAAGTGTAGGAGAAGGCTTAGATGCATCCGTTTTCGAATCACTAGACGTAATAGAATCAGTTCCTCATCCTCTCCTTTAGCGGTAGTAGGTTTAGGACTGGAAGTAGCCATTGCCAAAGAAAAGAGTAGAGACGTTCGTCCCACAGCGGTTTTCTTAAACTGCCGAATTTTAGTGTCAAAGTCCGATTTAATATTAGTTAATTACAACAACCATTTATTTTTTCCCTTTACTTCGTTTCGCCGAGTGCTTAATTCTCTTACAACGGCCCTCGAGGTGCAACATTAGGGAACTAATTCGAGTAGCAGACGGATCTGCGCCATCCCAAGAATGTATTGAGAAGATCTTGCAACTCCCGAGTCCTAACTTTAAAGCAGCGTCATCTTCCGAAAAGGGTATAAGTGTGTCGGACATTGGTAAACGATTGATCAGATTCCGATTTGAGGACATCACGAACAGACTTTCGCAAACTTTCTACATCAAAGTCTGATTCGACTTCCGACAAAGAAGTTCATACCGAAGTTAAGCCTGTTTAAGTCGGTTTATATGTAGTTTCCAGAATGCCATAGTAACATGTGGAGGAGAAAAAAAATCTAGTAATAATTATGTAATATTAATATAATAGACACGTCCGCTATAGAAGGGCCTGTATTCTCTGTGGTTAACAATTTGTGTAACACGAGTGAATTACTTATTTATTTAGGGAATTATCTCCCTTTTATTTTTTTTGGGGAATGTAAATAAATTAACTATATATGTGTGTACATACAAATGCAAACTATATACTGCCATTATTAGAAATTAATATATCGCCTTTGTTTTGGGGACTTTCTACTTTACAATTATTTTTTTCCTAGTGCTCAGATCCTTGATCATTTTCGTTACTTGGCTAGAAAAGTGGCAAATTAACTAATTATCTAGGGCTGGCTGTTTTATCCTTCTAGCTGGCGCCCTTCTCTTCTCTTTCAGCTGTATTCTTCCGTATCACTGTGGGACCCATCCCTCTCTACCGTGACCGAGCTACCGGCAAGTCCTTTATAAAGGTATCTCCTCTGTTGGTGTAAGTTTTAGCACAAAGTTTAAGTTTGCACGTAACAACCCTCTTTAAAATATCTTTTAATCGACCATAAAAATCTCCAGTAATCGGAACAGTTCGACCAAACGCCAAAAGGAAAGTGAAAATTTAGTAGATTTATGAACAGCGTTACGAATAGGATGGGCAATTTTGTGAATTTCACTATACCATTCATTATGATTATCTTTAATGTAAGATCTTATTGCAGTACGTACTACTTTATTAACTCTTTCAACAAAAGTTATTTGGGGATGGTAACTCACATTAAACCAAATGGATGGAACTTTGTAACACTCTAATAGGCTTTTAAACAATGCACTCTTAAATTGGGGGCCGTTGTCCACCGTACAGATTTGTGGTACACCGTTATGCCTATGGGACTTTACAAAGATTTATAGACTCCATTTTGGGTCATGATCTATCACAATCGGGTTTTTGTCTATTTAGATGACATAAAACGTGGAGCTGTACGAACATCTCGTTTTGCACATTGAGTTTGTTCGCAGATATCTTTTTGAGGATGTCGTTGTTGTACGATAATGAGAGCAAAAAGCGACCATATTTGCCCTTGAATATTTTGAGCAAAAGTGTCGTATATTTTACGGTAAGAGCTAATCAAACCTACTTTTCATTATTGATATATTTATCCTTTTTACGCACTTTTATTTTACTTTTATTTTTACTTTCATTTTCGTACAACAACGACATCCGCAAAAAGGTGTTTGCGCACGAACTCAATGTGCAAAACGAAATGCGCGTACAGCTCCACTTTAAAATATCTAAACGCATACTTTTCAGCCACTAAGGTATGCAGTTCACATGACACAAAAATGAACGAAGTTGCCTAAATTATTGCAAATTTCAACACAACTTAAAAGGTTTGTTACTAGGTATAGCCAAAAATTGAGATATCCAGATACGGACGTTCATCCTGTCGTACACTTGTCAAAATAAAATCTAGGAAAAATCGTTGTCTGTCTCCCAACCCGTCGAATTGGTTTACCGAGAAATGTGAAGAAGAGTCGGATTCTCGGACATCTGACTCCCTGAGCAGTTTGCCGTACGCGAAGTGCATTTAGGGCAAGTCAATCTGGTTACAGTAGGTTTACCGAAACCATAACAGTGTCTACCCTTCGGTTTAGGACATTTTGGATACAAATGAACTGAAGCGCCACTATTCCGGTACCGTAAGGAAGGAGTACCAGTAGTAGTAGTGACTGAAGCGTAACTGGTAGGAGAACCAATTGATCCGCGAGTCCTAGAAGCATCACTATTAGAAGTAGAAAGTAGTTCAAGATAAGCAAGATCTGGTTCTAATAAAGTGCTCTTTCGTGAAGGAGGAGGTTTGAAGTTATCAATATTAACTATACTCAGTTCTAGTTTACGCCCTATAGTCAGTAATTCTCGAATAGAGTGTATCGGAGCTAAAGCGAAGTGAGTTTGATAGAAGGGACTAAGACTCCTAAGTCTTATCCGGAGTTTTTCCTCTTCGGGTACCGGGACAGTAAGTCGATCGAAGAGACCTTCCATTGCGGCTACAGAATTATTAACACTTTCTGTTGTACTCATAGTTCTTTGATTAATTTCCTCGAACAAAAGCTCATCTTAATTGCTTGGTTGAAACTCTGATTTTAGTAACTCAACAACTTCAATTTAAAGATGATTTTCTAGCACGAAATAAAAACAAGGCTTTGCCAGTAAGTAAGTCAGGAGTAGCGGCGAATAATTGTGAGCGAGGAATACCCTTAGCCATAGCCAATTCTTTCGCACGTAGAAGAAATTCATTAAGTGAGTTAGCATCAGTACCCGAGAACTGAAGGTTCCATTTAGAAACTAGATGTGTCGAAGCAAATGTAGGAGAAGGCTCAGATGCATCCGTTTTTGAATCACTAGACGTAATAGAATCCTCATCCTCTCCTTTAGCGGTAGTAGGTTTAGGAATGGAAGTAGCCATTGCCATAGAAAAGAGTAGAGACGTTCGTCCCACAGCGGTTTTCTTAAACTGCCGAATTTTAGTGTCAAAGTCAGATTTAATATTAGTTAATTGTAACAACCATTTATTTTTTCCCTTTACCTTCGTTTCGCCGAGTGGCTTCATTCTCTTTCAACGGCCCTCGAGGTGCAACATTAGGGAACTAATTCGAGTAGCAGAAGTATCTGCGCCAATGTATTGAGAAGATCTTGCAACTCCCCGAGTCCTAACTTTAAAGCAGCGTCATCTTCCGAAAAGGGTATAAGTGTGTCGGACATTGGTAAACGATTGATCAGATTCCGATTTGAGGACATCACGAACAGATTTTCGCAAACTTTCTACATCAAAGTCTGATTCGACTTCCGACAAAGAAGTTCATACCGAAGTTAAGCCTGTTTAAGTCGGTTTATATGTAGTTTCCATAATGCCATAATAATATGTGTAGAAGAAAAAAATCTATTAATAATTACTCGTAAATATGTATAATATAATAGACACGTCCGCTAAAGAAGGGGCCTTGATCTTCTTTAGCGGACGTGTCTATTATATTATACATATTTACGAGTAATTATTACTGGATTTTGTTGGGCCCCAATTTCTGTTACATACCCAATTAGGCGGAGGCAACAGAGTATAAGGAATGCCGGAGCTCAGTTAGCCGTAGGCACTGGATGCGTGACTGTGTATATTAATAAAACCTAAAGGGTTCGCTACTCACCAGTAGATCTTGAAACAACCGTTAGCTCAGAACGGTTCGGCTTGGGGTAAGAAAAGTCTGCTTTGATTGTGGGCGCCAGAAGTCGCCCCTATAGGCATACAGCACCGCTATCCCGACTCCTGGATACACAGTGGTACAGTGGATGAGTAGAAAATTGTAAGAGAAAGGAAGGAAGAAAACAGTAGCAATGAGAATCAATTACAGTAGGGTAGTAAAAGAAAGTTTAATTTTTTCCAAGACTGTGCAGAACTTACTTCCTAAATTAAAATTAATATTTTAATAGCTATTAAGAATTGAAGTAATCTTATTACCACTCAAAATGACCCCAAATTTGACCTATACACCAAATAAACTAAATTAAACATTTGTAGTACGTTGGCAAGTTGCCGGATAACTAAATTCGACCCAAAACAAAGTAATTATGGTACAAATTTAAATCATTAATTCGAAACGTTTCCCTTCTTTCTAATGAAAGACCTTTCATCTAGTGATCTGAAAGAAAACATATATTTTCGCTACAACACAAGCGTTTTAAATAGTCCAAAACGGAATAGTGAATAACACTTGCCGTGGTTTACACCGATCATATAATTATTCCCTGAAATTATCAATATGGGTAAGCTATTCTTATTGTGATATAAAGAAAACACAACTATTTAACAAAATAACCGAGTTATAATATTATAATTATAATAAAATAACCGCCTGTTTATAACGGTGAACAATGACGCAAAGAAATGAAATTAAGTTGACCCACGTTATTTATTTCCTAGACAATAATCCATAGCCATTTATTTAGTAACGAACAAAAAATAAATAATTGAGCCACGGAATCTTCTCCACAAACTAATTTTGATTTAAACAAAAATTTATTATCAGAAAAAGAAATGTGCAGTTATATCGTGTGCCGTAGAATTAATAATTTCTAAATATAACAAGTACAGATAATTATGCGCACATTAGTAACCAATATAATATCATTATTGTAAATCCGGGTGTTATTTAAAATCACAAAGATGATGCCGTAGTCGTATAGGTATTAGAGTGAACCTAGTCACATCATCTTAAAACATTGCTTCGCGCATCCTTATAATTAAACTCGTCCGTTGCGCAGGTCTTCACAATGGAATACTAAGTTGTAGTGTAAAGCGCAAGAGATCAAGCACCACTTAATAATTAGAGTATTAAATATCACACCGATCAGATAAGGAAACTCCCTGACTTACGGAGTAAAGGCGTAAGAAAGTAACACGATGTAATATCAAAAATGAGTAACACCTGATAACTAAGTGTTTACCGATAATATGCATAGATACAATTTAATGAAGGTGAGTAAGTATACTGTCGTTGGCCCTAAGTGACTTAATACCTTAATTCGTACAGGCAGTAGTGAAAGTAATAACCAAAATAATAATGGTAGAATCTCTGACCTTATTGGTGGCTTAAGAATTCGTACGCTGACGAAGGTGTCGTGGTTGACGAAATAGTAGCAACTTTCAGCGTCAGGAAATGTCCAATGGTTTCCATTAGAGTGGCCAGTCTGACTCCCAGTTTAAATTCCACTAATGTCGCAAAGTAAAGTGGTAATTGGTATAGGGTAGGAGCGAATTTTAACTTCTATTTCAACCGAATTTGTTTATAAGAAGTGTATGTGAGTACACTAACATATGGTGAAGTTCACAATTTTTACCACTCAGGTGTCAGGCTTGCGGTAATTGTGATAACAAGCCTTCTAGTTTCGAAACTGAGTCTTTGTACTTTTAGTTATTATATGGTTTCCACTCGCTAATAGAGAAGATTTGAAATTAGTATCAACTAAGGAAATCTGAATATCTTACCCCTTTTTTTCTTTTGGACACGACAGAATTGCTGTTTTAAATCCGCAATATTTGCACAATGAAAATTTGTGTAAATTTTACATCCCACAATACCGATTATAGTCACATCTTGAAAAGTAAAGAAATATTTTCTATGAAAAATTGTGATATAAAATTGGCGATTAACCGAATAAACAGCAACAAGAGAAATTTTTTTTTAAATGTATTCACATCACATAAAATGGCCGTTTTAGAAGGAACCATACCTTAAGGAAAAAGGTACTCAACAAAATTTTCTTATCAAATTTTGAAATAGTAAAAATGTTAACCAGATGTATTTCCAATAAAGCATTTCAGTAATATGTAATTATTTAATAGTACAACCATTTAGTGGTGATTCAGCAAAATAACAGATACCTGTAAAGTGTATAAATTTGAAGTTACCCTGAACTCACGTACATCACATAGATGGCGCTAATAGGTTTAATTATGAATTATATGAAATAGAAAATGTAAATACGATAAAAGAAATAATTTAATCACTTATGATTTGTAACGTAAAAGGTAAAGGCAATAAATGGAGAAAAAGATCATTATGGTTGAGAAATAAGTAACGAGTAAACATTAAATAACAATCCTAAATGTTCAATCAACAGATACCTATTTAGTTTCAAAGAAAAGGTCCGATATCGATGTTTGCACGTTACGAATTTTTATTCGAAAATGTTAATCCGCGAATTTGCGTTTAATATTTCACTAATAATATGCACTTAGTAAAACATATCCCTTTATGAAATGTTCGTTAGCCGACACCAAGTGTCCGAAACTTCACAGGTAACAACGAGGAGGGATGAACTTAAATATCTTTACCTGAATGGCGCTCTATGTTGGTCACAACCGGGACAATATGTTCGTTCTCCGGGTTATTCGAAAGCGTACCCCCATCAATAACGCACATCCTTCACAACTGACAGTCAGATCAAGACTCTTGGCTCAATTAACTGCGAAAAAAACAGCCTCTTCCCCCATATTTCTCAACAAACTTTCACACTAAAGAAATGTTGATGCTGTATCCTGTTTCTAACTCGCGCTATCAAGCCTTAAGTGTATGAGTACTGAACGTTTACTGAGTACTACTGTAGTCCAAAGAATCATTACATTAACGGTAACGATGATTAATTAACACCAACATACTGAGGTGCTGCATCCTGACATAAATACGGCGTCAATCTCTAAAATGCATCAAGTAAAAAATGACACCAACGGCACATGATTCAAACAAACAACTCAAAGGGTGATCTCATCTTACAATTTAATTTCAAACTTTTCTTATCAACAACGTTTTATTTTTAAAATTTTTTTATAAAAAATTTACAGTAAAAATAATTTAGGCTTAACTTTGAAGTTTCGTATTTCCAATTAATTAATTAATCCATGAAAAATTTAAATGCAAATTTCATAAATCCATTTTTAAATTGCAATACGAAAATTTTAATTTGAAACCTACTATAAAGCTCAGGGAACTCTATCAGTACATTATTTCAGTCTTACTTTTACTTTATGAACACAAAAAACAAGTTTCGTTAGCGCGAAAGCGAGAATCGAGTAAATAGAGAAAAAAAAAGAAAAAGAAATGTGTGTATACAGGGCGTTCAAACGCATTATATACAAACTACTTTTACGAGGATTTTGTGCGTAACAGTATAAGTAGATGCACAGTATTTCTTTAGATAAAGGAAATCGTAAGTTCTAGTCCCGCTCAAAACACTCTACTTTGTACGCGTAGGATTAATATGAGTCTCTCTCTATTCTTTAACCTTTATTCATTTTCAATTAAGATGTACAATGGTTCCAGATCCATTTCAAATTTAGCCATTTCCCTTTGTTGAATGGAAACTTATATGAATAAGTTTATATATATATATATATATATATATATATATATATATATATGGGTAAAAGTAATATATAAATGGGTCGTTTAAAATAAAACGCAATAAAAAACTACGCTAATAGCAAGGGACAGTAATAAAATTGTAATATATTTTCCTATGAACAAATAAAAAAGTATTTGATGGGTTAACATACGGTTTAAAAGCTTCAAGTTTATTTCATTTGTCTGAATGTTTTCGTGTAGATATTGAGCTCCAGTATATATTGCAAATTTCGAAAATTAAAATGCTATACTTCTACTTTTTGTGCAAGGTAGCGAAATATACGGACTTATTTCTAAATTAATTCAGGAACGTTCTCATTCTCTCACTATAACAAACAGTCATTAAGAAAATGAGAATTAGTTGTAGTCTTGAATAATTTAGGTGCTTCAAAAATGAGCACAATTCACTTTAATTAATAAAACTGAAAATTTTGACATGAGTGTATAATTATGAAAATAGATGTGTAGACGGTAAAGTAGTTTGTTAAAACAAGTGCCACACTTCATGATAAATATAAATTAACTTTTTTTGTATAGAAAAGCATAAAATTACCATTAAAATTAACATTTGATTAAAAAAATTTATCTATACGAAGGAAAAGTTATTGTATAGTTTTTGTGTTAATTAGCATGTTACCTGACGTGCCAACACAGACACCATTTCGTTTTATGATAGATGACTAATCCATTGGGAAATTAGGGGTTCTAAGTTTTTGCTAGAACCTCTTCTGATGACCGTTACATGTTAGTAAACAAAAAACAGAATTTATTTTAAAAATGATAATGTCCTAGCTATTTGTAAAAGGCATGGGCGACCAATATTCGCAACAGTTCGGGTACGAAACCGAGCTTTCCCACCCACCAATTCGCACTAACAGTGTGACTTTGGGAAGCTTTCAAAGCGCGTCGCGATGCCTCCGATTATAGCGGAGACGTTGAAGGCTTGGTTATTATCCGCTCTTGTAATACACAGTGCGGTTGCAGGAAATCCGGATGCAAAAAGACTGTACGATGATTTGTTATCAAATTATAATAAATTGGTTCGGCCTGTCGTTAATACATCAGATGTACTTCGTGTTTGCATTAAACTCAAACTTTCTCAACTCATAGATGTGGTAAGTACTAATACTCCATTTCATTTATACATGTGTACATCCACTTTATTATTCTTATTAATTACTGTGCATATAAAAGGTTTATACAGGCCAAGAGAAACTCATGGTATATTATATTTTATTGCTCTAAACTTACTTTGTATATTTGAGCATTTACTTTAACAATGAAATTATTATCAATGATGATGGCAGCATCTCTGAAATTAATCTCCAAAACAAGAAAAACACTATGAAACACCAATCATAAAACTGTCAGCATCTCTTAAAAATGCAAAATTATGAATCTACATTAAAAATAAATTTTAATGAAAAAGGGATAACAACTTTTACTAGAACGTTTCAGTTTCATTTTCAATTTTCTTTTTAGTAGTGTTCAAACGTAAGGCAGTTTGTATTGAATTTAATATAGTGATATTGCTTCAACTAAATTGAAAACCAATTTATATTCAAATGAGTGTGTCAGAACCAAATGTACATATTTTCAGATAATTTAAATTGATAAATGTGTATAACTACGTTACAGGGGTGATAATAATATTGGTATAACAACTTCTGAGGTTCATTTTAAAACCTAAAAGTTAACAAAGTTATTTGAAATCGTAAATTAAAATTGGATTAAACTTTTTTTTATATCTGTAAAAATTTTTATAGCGAATGTGATTTTAAAACTAATTTATTAATTTCATAAACGTATTGTATAATATTATATATAAAAAACTTTTAGGGATGCTTAATACCTGGAATTTCGAAAATTACAAAATGTATAAGAGAGTTAAAGTATTATTTGATGATGTCTGAATGTTTGTATCACATTTATAACATGGTAGTAGTTTTATTTAGGTGATAAACCATTTCGCAATGCAATGATAAAGATGATACTAAAGAACTAATTCTAGAGCCACAGTTTAATAGAATTACAATATTCCATCTCTAATTTTTTAAGAAACCCTTTTTGATGGAATCAACATAAATAAATCATAGAATATTGAGAGGCGGACGACAGGCGCGTAGTTAAGCACTTAAATTTGGGGGTGCTACATTGAGGGGGTCTGGGGTGTATGAAAGAACCCCCAGCCAGAGGAAGGGTTAAAAAATTAGACACAAAATGATAAGTTTCCAAGTATAAAATGCAAACGTTGTTGATGGTGAGTTTTTAAGCTTTCAGTTTGAAGTGTTTACTTATTATTTGTTTTGCATTAATATTACATCTACCACTTATACAGAAACACGACTTTTATAAGTTTCTACTAAAGATAAAAGAGAACTTATTAGATTAGATGTAAAAGCAAACGTTATTGATAATTAGTCTGTATTACTATATATATATATATATATATATATATATATATATATATATATATATATATATATATATATATATATATACAGGGTTATTACAAATGATGTTCCCGATTTCAATTATAAATATTACTGGATTAATCTGTTTTAAGACCATTTCACTTGGTAACACTGGAAAGAAAAACTCATAAAGTTTCGTTTACATTGGTTAAGGTACGTATCTGCTGTTTGTTAAAGTCAATTGTTATCAATTGTGTAATGGCTGAGTTTGAAGACAGGAAAGCATTTTGTGTGTTGGATTACCACATCAATAAATCAGTTATTAGTGTGCAACGACACTTTAGAACCAAATTTAATGAAGATCCTCTTAGTAATCACTATTCGAAAGTGATAGAGCAGGTAAAGTTAAGTTTTACGCGTAGTCGACAGAAATCTACTGTTAAATGCAGCAGAGAGCTTGGTATACCACAGCCAACAGTGTAAATATCAACCCTTACAAAATTCAGCTTGTTCAAGCGTTAAAACCAAACAACAAAAGTTCTAAGACTTTCGTTTCATGAGAACATGCAGGCCTTGATGGAGAATGGAAATTGTAAAATGGTTGGTCTTTAGTGGTGAAGCCACATTGCACTTGTGTGGTAAATTGAACAGACATAATGTCAGAATATGGGGCTCGGAGAACCCACACACCTAAATCGAGCACATGCGCGATTCTTTGAAAGTTAATGTGTTTTGTGCTATCACGTACAACAAAGTGTACGGGACTTGTTTATTTGTTGGACAAACAATAAATGGAATCATTTTCTTGTACATGATGACGTAATGGCTTCTACCACAATTAGAACAAGAATACCCAAATTTCATTCTACAATTAGACGGCGCACGTCCACATTACTACTTCGATGTTAGGACTGAACTTCGAAATCGGTGGCCTGACAGATGGATCGGTCGTGCTGGTCCAAATAATGGTGCACTCTTGAACTGGCCTCCAAGATCTCCGGACATCACCCTCTGTGATTTGTTCTTGTGGGGATACATCAAAAATAAAGTGTATACATCATCGTTACCAGAAAGCATACCTAAGACAACAACGGATTACCAGAAACAACGAAACAATCGACCAAGACGGTCTTAACAAAGTATGGAAAGAGTTTGAATACAGCCTTGACATCTGTTGTATCATAAGGAGTTCCCATATCGAACATTTTTTAATTATTGACACCTGGGATGAAACTTTTTGAGTTTTTCTTTAAATGTAACCATTTTATTTTTTTATATGGTAAATAAAACCAGATTCATGTACACTTGAAATCATGAACATCATTTGTAATAACCCTGTATATATAATAGTTTAACCAATTATTAACAATATGGTCAAATGAAAATAAATTTATCTAATCCCGTAGTTAATAATAATAACAATTTACAAGTGTTGGCACATTGTCGACATAATTGTAGTCTTTTAATGAAATTAAAATTTACGGATCGTAAAGTGTTGAACAGTCTCTTATTTTAATGCAAATATTAAAAATTCTTTTTTGCAGTTCTTCTATCGTGTTAACTTCTGTTGCATGAACCACGTTTACCAGATGACTCCATAAATAGAAGTCGAGAGCATTTAAGTCGGAAGACCTTGGGAGCCAGTATACGGGTGTATCCTAACCTCTCCGATCGATGGTCTGGGAAATGTTCGTGAAGCCATGGCCGAACAGCCAAACTAAAATGGCAGTTGCTACGTCCTACATATACCACATATCTTGGATATGCTGGAGAGGTACATCTTCCGACAATTTGAAAATGTTATTTTCTAAAAACTGCAAATATTCAGCTCCTCCTAACCGCCTAGGCAAAATAAAAGGTTATATTAAAAACCCTCCTAGGATGCCAGCCAAAACATTCAGGGAAAAGTATGTTGATATTTTCCAGTCATGATAGAATTGGGATAATCATCGGACCATTCGTGCATGTTCTGATGATCTGTCGTGTAAAGAGAGCTTCATCAGTGAACAGTATTCGTTAGTATAATTGTTATACATATTAAGTAAATAAATTAATAATAATAATTTTTCACATAAAACTAACTAAATTTGCAAAAACATACAATAATAGACTTAATGGCGATTTGTTTGACAATAAAACAACAGAGAAACATCAACATAGCAACCGCCCACTACGTTTGTCAGTAACCGATGCGTTTATCAGAAAAGATGTTTAATAGGGTAAGGAAAACCATTTTTAGTTTTTTTCCGCGCAAACTGTTTGTTGTATGAAAAAATGATAAGAGTGAAAAAGGTTCAGAATTAGGTGTAGTATTAAAAAGTGTTGAAGTCGGCCATTGTAGGATAAAGTTCTGTAAGAAATAAAACTAGGAGCTGCTGATTACCGCCCTCCAGATATATGAGCCAAAGAATAGGCACCACCACAAAATAGCATTCGACTAGTTGACAATGTGTACCAAAATTTAAATTTTAACTGTTCTTAAGAAAAAAAAATATTTTCCGTCATTTTGAAACTCGAATATCTCAACAGGGAGGACACAAGTTGAAAAATTTCATATGACGATCCCCTCTAAAATGGATTGTAGAATACTCTGGTAAAATATTTGACCACCATTCTGGAACATCCTGTATGTTGTGGCACGGAACATTGAGCGGCATCAATGCATGAATTGATTTGAAATTCTTTAATGTTGGAAAAAAAATCCGGAAACTCTTTTATGCATTATGTGTTGATAGACACTAATATTATGAGATAATATGTCTAAAAAAATGAGATTTTCATGAGTTTCAATTTGCGTACAATAGTGAACAACATGCACAGCAATAACTTTGATTTTAAAATAAGTATATAATCAGTTTACATGAAACTAAACAAAACAGATACTTTTAGAGTGAAAACATAAGTATACCTTACATTTTTGGCATTTTATCCCACATTTCTCTTTACACTCCCCAATTTTTGCAACGTTCTAGCTTCAGTCCATCCAGGCGGTTGCAAAAATTGATCATTTTGGACATATTCATTGCGCCGCGTTTCTAATATCTTTTTTTTGGAGGTTGTGAAATTTCACTACTGGGTCTTCTTCCTTGTATGGGATTGACCATTCCAGAATTGCATAAATGTTGTAGCAAATTTTGTCTTGAATTTAAGTAAAGCAACAATTTTATCTCCCTGCCGAGCTGAGACTTGATTCGTCTGTTCAGTAACCATGCATTGACGGTGATATACAAAACGTGATGGAAAATACGATGGTACCATTTTATGCTTTTGAGTTTTATGGGATAAAGTCCTAATAGTGAATCCTACAAATAGACTACCCCCATATGTCTATTATATTTACGAATTATGTTTGGACAGTAAACTTCTTTTCGCTTGTTTGACGATTTAGAAAACCTCTATAACTTTAGAAGTGGTGCTATACTACAATAATCGGAGATTAAAGGTAGACGATTTTGTTATCAAACCATTGTATGACATGTATGTTAAAGTCACTAAATTTTGCTGTTTATTCTATAAGACTTCACGTGTGTTTTCATTTATTTTCAGTTACAGTTTTGCGACAAGGTAAACGATTTGTGCGCATCGTTGCTGCTGAATGAACTTTTTTCTTTGCTAAGTAAACAACTGAAGCCATACCAGAGAAGCAATTGTAGTCGTATATTCTGTGATGAACCTTACGTGAAATTGGTGTACTTAGTCGAACAACTGCATTGCTTGTGGCTCCTAAATCTGGCTCAATCTTTACAGTAGTGTACCCACTTTTTCAAGCAAAGAGTTCGAAATTGTAGGAGAATCCTGATACTTCAGAAAGTATCTACAAATTGTACCTTCACTTGTGCGGTTTTTTTTTGAGTTTATAGGTTTTGAGCCTTGAAATCCCTTTGAACGAAATTATTTGCTCATCACAAAACAAATTTGCTTCAAATGGAATAGCCAAGCATGCCTCTCTAACTTGATTAAGGACTGGTAGAATTTTGTCAATTCTTCTAGCATTGTCTAAACTATTGTCTCTAATGTGTAAGAAACGTTAAATTGTTTCAAGTCTATTGACCCGCATTATATCAGCAGCTTGAGGTGTACAGTATCTCCTGGTTTTTGTTGCCATATAACCGACATCCACAGCATTATTCTCATAAACCGTTCTATTTCTTTGATGCTAAAGCATATCGGTTGATTTGGTTCGGTTGTTGTTGGTGCATGTCTGCATAACAGTTTCACGAATAGTCTTCAGTTGAATAACATATACGGATTATTCAATTGTGAGGTGATTTCGGTTTCTTTACTTTGGATTGAAATTTCTTCTACATTTTTGGTAGTAATTGTTCTTTTCCACTTGATTTGTTCTCCAATAGATTGTTTAGGTGTGATATACTGGGACAAAGGAAGTCCATCCTCATTATCATAGTCTTCACCTTCATGGTAGTTTACAGAAGGTCGTTGTTGTTTTGAAGTGCATGGCTCTCAATTTCGTCATCGGAATCTCACTTTCCGCTTCCAGAAGGGATTTCTCGAAGATTGTAATATTCGTCTACTAGCTTACTCCTGTAGAATGTTGCACAATTCATTTCATAGATACGTGCTATGCCAGTTTACGCACCATGTTTCTGTGAGGAATAACGTTTAAGCGTATCGCCGAATGTAACGTTCTGATTCGCAACTGCTCGCGATATCTACCGGACAACCGCTGCATTAGCTGTTTATACAATATTCCTGAAAGGGAACACCATGCGTCACACGAACATATCGCGCATGGGAAACCCTGCACTACAATTCTAAGTTTGAGAGGGTAAAGAAGTGGAGTGAATTTTATGTTTCAACCTGTAACTCAAAATTTTAATCACTTAATTGTATATTATTTATTTTTAATTATATTTGATTTTTTAGAGCGGGAAGTCCAATATCTTCATTTCCGTGAGAAATATAAAAAAAATTTTCATGCAACGATTATACAATTGTCAGACGTATACACAGTGAAATGCAAAATCAAAATTCAGCATGACATTCTGTGTATAATGCTATATCTCGATTTCAGTACAGGTGCAGCGTTATTATTATTAGTTATTCACATTTTATTGAAACGTTTGGAAGAAACAAATCACAAAATTTCGTGTTATAAATTACCTATTTAAATTTTTTAAACATCAAGGATAATACTAAAATGTTTAATGAACTGTTTGCTATAGTTAACACGGGTGTATTTTGCGATCGTCTCAACAGACATTGCAACTGGTTTAGTGATAAAACTTCATTTTATCAAATAGAACACTATGGCTATTAATGGGCCACACTGTAAAGCATTTCATGCTGTTGTAATTTGCAATTATGACTCATGTGTCGTTTTGGTCCAATTAAACTTTTTCTGGAAAATGTCCAGCTGATAATATCGTAAACTGTAGATGTTTATTTGTGAGAGCCATGATTTAAACAATAACATAAACGCTACCCCATCGACGATATTTTCAGAGATATATTTATCGTTTGGATGTCAATCCTTTCATTTGGGAAATAGCTAAGAAAACTATTAGAGATGGAAATTGTTAAGCCAGTCCTGAAAAGCAAAGAAAATTTGCATGAGTAAAAATAAAACAAACGAATTACGCTTCTGAAAAAGTTGTTTATTCAGAAAATTAAATTAACTTTTTAAACTACCTAACTCAGAAGAAGGTTACAGAACATCGGCAATAGAAAGTAATCAAAATAATTAAAAACCAAGCGTTGTAAAAAAGTGATTTTCGTTAACTTTTAAGCGCAACTGAGTACATTTCACAAATGATCTACTGGTTTTGTTTAACGTTTAGTCATTGATGCTTTCAAACAATTCTGTAATACGGTCCTTAATGTCTTTTTCTTGGTTGGAGCAAAGAGCTATTAGAAGTAAATTTAATATTATAAATTTGGAATTTTAGTATTATTAGGTCTTTTTAAGTATCTACACTGTGAGAACGTAAATGATGGAATATATTTGTTGAAACCCAATGCTTCAAACGTATACTTTCGGTAAAGATTGCCATAATTTAACTAATGTCGAATTATCAGGTGTTGATTTCACTGAGTTTGACACGTTTGTTGCTAAGTTGTCGATTAGTGTTACGTAGTTGCAATGAATTTCTCATAAGATGGATTAGTTGGCATAGTGTTGACAGGTGCGAGTTTACTTACAAAGTGGATTTATCGGCCCGAACAAAGACAGACGAGGAAAGAAGTCTTGTGCTGTTCTGTCGGTGAATTGGGTATAAAAAAAAATTAGCCAAAATGGCAAATAACTCAGTGTGACGGAGAATCACTACAGTTCCAAAAGGCAAATTTTAAATGAAACGGAGATAAATCAGTTAAGCGCCTATAAATTTTTGATTAAAAATAAAATGTACTCCTACCATATTCATAAAATTATGAGCATCAACAGGCACAGGTTCCACTATTATGCGTCCACCAATCCACATTTTATCAGGGCTGAATGTGTAGGGTGGAATACTTGGGAATTTTGTTATTGCTATTTTCTTGAACAACAATTAACGGGTGCATTGTATCTGGAGTTTTCGCTTTCTCATATTTACAATAGCTCTAGTACACCATACTGATACCTGATAGATTGGAAGAGAGAGCTTATATGCATGGCTAACGCGCTCTCCAGGTTTAATGAAAGTTTACTTCTTTTTGTGGGATACGTTTATGATCAAATGTAAAAAATTGCAAAGAGGATATGAAGAACCATACATCAGAAGTTTTCCCAGACATAAATGACTATATTAAATGAAGTTAGTAGATCATTGGACAATGGATTCTGTTGTGCTTGGAAGATAATGGAAATCATTCTGAACATTTGTTATAACGTTTGGTTCTTGTTGTTTTGCTTACGTTCTGTTGTTTGGCGATGAACCGTAACTTTTTCTTGATTTATGTAGTTTATCTTTTGAATAAACGTGGTTTTTTTCAAAACCCAATTTCTTTGTTTTCGTTTTTTTCCTCGCACAATTTCTGAACTCCTCTCGATGACTTAACAACTTCTAGTAGCTTTGTTAGCTGTTTCCCAAATGACAGAATTGACACTTAAAACGATAGATATATCAATGAAAATATCTTTATGAGGTAGCGTTTACGTTTTTGCTTAAATTATGAGCCTCACTAGTAAAGATCTACAATTTACGATATTACCTGGGTATTTTCCGAAAAAGCTTGTTTGTGTTAAAACGGCACATTTTAGGACAACGGTCATAATTGCAAATTTGAATAGCATAAGATGTTCATTAATATACTGGATGTTCCGTTTAAAAAAATAAAGAGGTTGCGATGCTGGACCGTTGCAACATACACCCCCTATAAGTTGCGACCAACTTTCTATTACACACTTAGTGTGTTATTCTTTGTGTTTGAAAAGAGCATAGACTAACACGTAATCATTATAACGAATAATATACGCAGAATTTTGTGCTGACGTTGATTCTGTATTTAACAGCCTTTTTTTGGAAACTCTGTATACTAGAAACTATTTTCGCTATGCATACCTCTGCAAATTATATAATTCTTGTATGTAAAAGTTTTTGATATTTCTTATAACGGAGACTTCCTCGCACTAAAAGACCACCCAGTATGTATGATCTGAGTACTTTTGGTTTAAAATTATGAACCAGTATCCTAGATTTGCTTTAATGATGTACCAGAAAGCTTTCAGACAATTGCATTTGATTAATGGTTATTACATATTTTATTATATATAGGAGCGTCTTAATTCTATAAACAGTAGTTTATCTAATAGTGCCAAGTTTTTATATTCCTCAGAAGGAAGGAAAAATTGCAAATACTTACAAAAATATTGTTCTCCTGTAAGAGACGTGCAACCAAGCAAAAGCATCTGCATTTGATGGTCACATAGTAAAACTCTTAAATTAAGCGAAGCAGACCTCCGCACTAATAAGAGAAAAATTCAAAGCTATCAAGAGGTTTTCACTTCAACTGGACCTATACACTGAAGGTTTTAGGTATGCAATCAATCAAATTATCAAATTCAGGATAAAGTTTTCTATTTCCTCACTGGTAAAGTATTACAACAATTCTCAACAAAAGGTTTGAAAATTCTACTGGATGTAATCGTACCGACCCATGAATTAAAAAATCTTCTGTGAATTGGAAAAATCGTAAGCATGAGCAGCCTTTTTGGATGTTAACCAAGTATTCGATAATGTTTGGTATTACTTTGTAATATGAAGAAACAATTGTTTTCACTCCTAAAATGTTACTTAACAGAGAAATACTTGTAGATGAAAGAGCAAGAAGAATACTTCTAATTACAACAAAAAAAAAACTGAAATTTGGCTATAAAATTATTTTAAACGTTTACATTCACCCACTTGTTTGTTAAGTTACAATTCTTCCTAAATACGGTTTAACAAACTCTTTGGCTTCTCAACTGTTACAAAGTAATCGTGGACCAGATCAATTCGCGATTTACTTTTATATATTAAGCATAAATATAAACTATTTTAGTTATTACTTCCCTTAAAGTAAATCGTGCATAGAACACTCCTTTGTCAATATAGACTTGCGCAACTTAAATGCACTATCCACATTTATATTTAACCAAACCTCACAATCTAACATTTTGTCCCTATAAATCCTGTATATAATCACAAATAGATTTCAGCAACCGTATGTTTAAATTATTGCTGACAAAAACTTTCAATTTTAATATTTGAGACTTTTATAATTTCAAATTGCAATAATAAAAATGGACGAAACGTTTAAAGCTTCATTTCCGTATTGACTAACTAATGACAACTCAAAAATGACACGCGATCAGATTTATAACTGTCTCGCGTCATTTATTAAATGCCTAGCCCTCAATTTTTAATCCCGTTTAAAACTTTTCACCCCTTCAGCAGAAGGGATATCTAACTTGGCAAATTAAAATTCGTAAAACCAATTTTTTAGAAGGTCTTGACTAAATTTTGCCACATATGTTCTATTTTATCACGTAATATGCAAGAATTTTTTAAATAAATTGCTAAGACTATCGTAGAATTTCATACTCATAATTTACCCATGTTTTCAACATCATGATACAACTGAATTACATTCTTTCCCGATCAAAATCAATTACAATATCAATTTTTAATTGAGTTTATATAAAATTTCCTAGGCTTAAAAAGTGACGACATCAAAGTTATTTTTGCTAAATTCAAATTGGCGCAAAAGTTATTTGTAAAATTAATGTGACACTCTGTTTGACCAAAACATCATCTTTCAAATGCTGTTTAATTTGTTTTATTTCTTAACAATTTTTGTTGAGTTTAGTATAAATGTTATCGGTAAGTGGCGCCTCTATACTTTGCCCTTCAAACTAAAATAAGTTTGGTTTAACGTACGACGGGTAAGCGAACATATCGGCTCCGTCACGCTGTACAAATTCTTACTGTTTAACACGGTGAAAGTGGATAAAAATCAGTATATAAAGTTTATAAATAACTAAAAGTGTGAAACATAGTTATTAGTGAATAAACAATACAGATCTAGAGACTAAGTGTAAAGCTCGTACATACACACTATCGGTCGATAGGGGGTCGACACGGGCACATAAATTGAATATAAAAATTTGTACAGTGAAAACATTATCAATAAGAACTTTATCGGGCACAATTGAAATTGAAATTGAAATTACACGGATAATATTGTAAATAAAAATAATTACATTCTTATTTAAAACTTAAGAACAGAACAAAAATAATTAAAACCAGTAGAAATAAAAATGTATATGGAAAGAATTGAAGAAACGTTTAACACTATAAACAAAAACACGAGCCAAGCAAACGAAAAGTTAGATAAGTTAATTCAAGAATTAAACCAAGTTAAGGAGGAAAACATGAAATTAATAAAACAAGTTGCAGAAGAAAACACCAGAATTGAAATGCTAGAAAGAGAAGTAAGAGGAAAAAATATTGTAATGAAGGATATTAAAGGAGAAATACATGAGGACGAAGAAATAACTAGAGAAAAGTACGTGCAGTAATAGATAAGATAGGAATAACCCTAGATGGAAAAGTTGATATAGATGAGATAAAAAGATTAGGAAAACCAACTGACGGAAAAACAAGACCAATATTAATAAAGCTAACGAAGACAAATATCAAAAAAGAGATAATAAGAAGAGCTAAAAACCTAAAAGGATCAGATATCTGAATAGACGAAGACTATGCGAAAAAGGTTCAAGAAGAAAGAAGAAGGCTAATACCTTTACTGAAAGAAGCCAGAGAAGAAGGACAAACGGCATATCTAAGTTACGACAAATTAAAAATATACAACAAAACAGTTACGCCTAAGTAATCACATCAGGAAAGTCGGGGAGGAACCATGAGGGGATAAAATATTAACTACAAGAAAATAATAACTGAGAGATCCCCAAATGGGCAAGATTTTGCGGAACAAATGAGGAAAATAAACCGCACAACCTTGAGAAAAAACTGAAAGCAAATACGAACAGAGGACTGATACAAAGGATAACGAACACAGCAAAGAAAAGGATAGAGAGATGGAAAATAGAAACATGGAATATAAGAAGTATAGCAGAGAAGGAACAAGAACTAGATGAAAAATTTAATAAAGCAAAACTACACATTTTAGGAATAACTGAGACCAAAAAGAAGGGGAGTGGAGAGATAATTCTCCCAAGTGGAAACCTACTAACCTATACAGGAGTCGAACGAAATCAGAGAGCAAGAGAGGGAGTAGGATTTATAATCAAAAAGGAAATAAATAAATATATTGCGAAAACACAGATAAAACGACGTGGATAACTGCATATGGACCAGCGGAAAACGACAAAGCACAAATATAAGAACAGTTCTGGGATCAACTAACAATAGAAAGCCTAAATGGAAGAATAATCATAACAGGAGATTTAGGTGGAAGGATAGGGAAAAAAGATGAGGAATCAGGGGTGGAAATAGGGGCGTACGGAGAAGAAACAAGAAATCAAAACGGAAAAAGATTAATAGATTTTTGTATAATGAATAACTTAGTTATAACAAACTCATTCTTCGAACACAAAGACATACATAAGGTCACAAGAGAAATGGTAAGTAGAAACGAGAGGTCAATTATAGATTAAGTAATAATAAATAAGAAATATAGAAGCGATGTACAAGATACAAGGGCAAAAAGAGGAGCCGAACTATACACAGACCACTATCTGGTAGTATCAGAAATGAAAATGGAATTAATAAGAGAGACTAAGGGAGATAAAAAGAATACAACGAGTAATATACAAGAGAAGATAAAAATAAGATCATGCAACTTAAGAGAGGAAGAAACTGCAAATAAATATACTAAAGAATCAGAAAAAGAAATGGGAACTATAAAATCAAACATAAATTATATAACATAGAAGAGCTATGGACAAAACTTAAGGAAATTGTAATAAACATAGCCAAAATAACTTGTGGAGAGACGAATGAGAACAAAAATGGAAAGAAATCGAGCTGGTGGAGTGGAGAGATAAAAGAGGAAACAATGATAAAGGAAAAGACATAGAAAATATATCTAAGCAATAAAAATAACGAAAATTATATAAAATAAAAAGAACAGAGATTAAAGGTTAAAGAAATGGTGAAAAGAGCGAAGAATTCGGTGAAAAGATGGAAAAGGAGAGAGTAGGTAATCAGAAACTGTTCTATAAAGTACTGAAGACAATAAGGAAAGGAGAAGAAATAAAATGCCACCATATCAAATCGAAAAAGGGGAAAATATTAATGGAAAACGACGATGGAAAGAACACTTTGAGGGGCTGCTAATCACAAATACAACAAATGCAAGTAAAACTGATGAAGAAAATAGAGAAGAAACAGAAGAAGAAGACGGGGATCAAGGGGAATTATTTAAACTGGAAGAAGTAGGAGAAGCTATAAAGAAGCTTAAGAGAGGTAAAGCACCAGGGCATGATAACGTAACAACAGTAATAATGAAGCTACTAGGGCCTAATAGACGAGAGGTACTAATAACATTGTTCAATAAAATTGCAGAGGAAAATAGAATACCGACAGAATGGGAGATTGGTATAATTGTACCAATATACAAGTCTGGAAATAAGAAAGTTTGTAACAATTACAGGGGGATAACATTACCCAATAATGCGTATAAGGTATATGAGAGAATACTAGACGACAAACTGAAATCCAGAACAGAAGAACAAATGAAAGAATAGCAAAGTGGTTTTAGGAGAGGAAGAGGAATACAGGACCACATATTTACAATAAAACAATTGATAGAGAAGTTCCACAGTAGCGACATATATGTGGCACATATAGAAATAAAAAAAGTCTTCGACAGTATACCGAGAGGAGTTGTATGGAGTAACCTTAGGAAGAGAGGAGTAAGCAAAAGACTAAGAAACAATATAGCTAGTTTATACAAAAATACACGAAACAAGGTCAGAACAAACAACATGGAGACAGATAAATTTGTGACAAAAGAAGGAGTGAGGCAAAAGCGAGTATTAAGTCCAACACTTTTTAATATTGTATTAGACGATATAACAAAAGAAGTCAAAGAGAAGGATAAAAAACTATTAGTGGGCTATAGATATCTAGAACCGGTATACACAACAAAATGTACATTTGCAGACGATTTGATGATCTGTACAAAAAAATTGGGAAAAACTACAAGTAAACTTAGGACTGTGGGACATAGCACTACAAAAACGCAAACTAACGATAAATACTAATAAGATAAAAGTGATGATGTTAGGAAGGAACAATAGACAAACAAAAATA
>JARFJB010001942.1:3577066-3632066 GCA_036346205.1 Vesta saturnalis
TCATTTTCAGTATGTTACATGTAATATTTTTATATCTGATCTATTTATGGTCATATCTGGTGCAGCTCAAGGGTGCAACATAGGCCCGCTTGTGTTTCTTATGTTTATTAATGATTTTTCTGACTCAATATCATGTCACGATCTTCTTTTCGCGGATGACCTTAAAATTTATAGAAAAATTACAAATTTATTCGATTGTCTTCAGTTGCAAAAGCAAATAGATTCCATTTATCAATGTAAGTCACATAATTTAAATTTAAGCATAGGTAAATACAAGGTTATATCCTTTAGTAAAAAGCGTGAATTAATCAGCGTTTAATATTCTGTCAAATTAGCCGCACTTCAATTATACAGGACCTAGGATTAATTTTTTATTACCAGTTACACTTTACTGGACACGTTCAGTAAATTTGCTCTTCGGCGTCTATAATTTTGGGTTTTAGCATTAGAAATAGTAGATTATTTACAAATCATCACACTCTAATTCTTTATACTTCGCGCTTGTACGATCTAAACTTGAATACTGTGATTTAATATTGTATCCAATTCATGAAGTATAAAAATGCGCTATTCAGAACGCCCAGCGTAAATTTCTAAAGTACGTCACATTTAAAATTGAAAGTCACTATCCTGAGCGAGGATTTCCGAATTAACTATTATTTTCACGCGTTAATTTTCAATCCATGGAAACACCACGTATCCACAATAGTATAAAATTTTTACATGGTTTATTGGATTGATGTCCCTACCTCTTTAAAGGTTTCGATTCCTACGCGAATGTCAAGATTTCGACTGACATTTACGTATGCAGGTCCAAGAACAAATATTTTATTTAAAGTACCAATCGTAGGGTTGTCTTAAAACTTTAATGCAATTTGTCAGCACTGTGATGTGAGCTTTAATTCGTTACCTGAATTATTGACAGTAGTAATTGGCATGTAATTCTAATTTTTCAGTGAATTAAATTATGTGCGAATAAATTTTGCAATTGATTAGTTTATTTAGTCTTAATTTTTGTTTGTTGGATAATGCTGCAATAATTTGTACCTTTTACTTACATTACTACTTCGCAGCTGCGCAGGTAAAAGGGTTTAGGCCAAAAATGGTTAAAATTTGAGAAAACTGTTTAAAGTTTTAATTAAGTTATCAACTAAATTATGAATTTCATGCAAATGATATAATTCTCACATTGTCTCAGTTGCACATATTAAAATTGCTGTTCCTGAGGTATTTAAAAAAAAATGCACTGAAAACTTGATTGATTTATCTCATTTTACACAATTAGTTTTATTTAATATTTAGGACTTGGTTCTACATGAACTTGTATAGGAAACTACAAATTTACAATGAAATAAACTTTTATTAACAATAATAATGGAAAATAAGCAAGAAAAATATATTTAAATTTTAGTGCTTCTCTCCATCATTGTTAGAAAGGACATCCATTGCATGTTGGTCTGTGACCAAGCTTCTGTAAAAACCTCTCAGGGTCTCTGAGATGTAAGGCAGCAAGTCCAGGATATGCTTCTTTTTTTCGACGGAGATTGGTACTGGCTCTTTGTACGACTGCTGGTTTTAAAATTCGCTCCTGTTTGCCTCTTCTTCAGAAATTTACCTTCCTGAAGGGTTCGTTTTCATCGAATTTTGTTTTGAATAAAAAAAATGATTACCCTTTTCATATCTCAGCGATCTGAAATTACTTCAATTGATTTTATTTCCACCTGCGTCAGTCTTGCGGTTTATTAAAGTTCTATTCAATAGATCAGAAAAATGATAAAAGCTGTTTCTTTGTCTTTTACAATAAACGGTTTTTTTCGTTTGACGTATCAAATTTGTCCACTCATGGGGATACTCAATTTGCCCATTAAATTTCTTTTTTTTTTGTTTTTTAATTAAACTATGGTCGGTGTCACATTCCATGTGAGCGTCCTGAAACTTGCAAAGCAAGCTAGCACATTGCGGTGATGTGGCTATTTTTATTTTGGCCTCCACAGCAGTCGGAATACATTGTTACATATGTAACATTTCTGTCCAAATCCTTTGTTAGAAATTCGTAGAGACATGGATCGATTCCTCTTTTGACCACAGCTTCGTTCCAAACATAGCAGTAAGCTGGGTTAGTATCGCAAACATGAATTGTTAGGTTATGTGTCCATAGTTGTCGTTTGTAGAACGCAATTGAGCTTATTATATTGGGCGTAGGCAGGCACTGTTGAAGGTCGAGTGTTAAAGTGATCGTACCTGGATCATTTTTTTGATAATTCTTTGTCTGCAGATTTAGACGTGTAACGGAGATCAGCTTCAAGGCGATGTTTAGTCAATCCTTCTTGTAATGAAGGTTTATATTCTGTCATTTGTACTTGCATTGCTAATTTGTCACTTGTCGAGCACGTATCTTTTTTTTTGTTTTTTTAATGCTTATATTCAGTTCGTGAAATATTTTTTCATAAATCTTGCGATTTACTGGTTTTTGATGATGTGCAATAGGCATTATAGAGATATGTTAGAGTGTAGTGAGAGAGTAGATATTTTTGGTGGAATCTCTCCTAGTGCAATGACTTTCATATGATGGAATACAATGTATATGATTACGAGAGTTCTCAATATCTTCATCACAGGTTTTCATTCTATTACTGTGACTACCTCTTTGGTCTAAAGTTATTATACCAGAAATGACACGCCTAATTTCACGCTTTTTAGTCGATTAGAGTTGTAGTATAGGTACCTACCCGTGTAGGTAAGTTTCCTGTATAGACTTGTCGTGAAAGTGTTGTCATTCCTGTGTACAAGTACATCCAAGAATGGCAGTTTTGTTCCTACTCCAATTCCATTGTAAATTTTATGTAGTCTGCGGCTATTTAGATGATCTTGGAATTCATTCAGCTTATTTTGCCAAACGTATCTAAGCCCCACCCTTGGTTTTTCCGTAAATTCGGATATCGTTTGGTCTTAAAAGTCTTCCATATATACATACATACATTACTCACTATGGGTGATAAAGGGAAACCTATCGCCATCCCAAACTCCTGTTGGTAGAATTTGTCTTCTGCTTGGAAATATCTAGTTCTAATGCATATTGTCGGAAGTATTATTACTGTGTTTACCAAGAGTTGCGAGCTTTCGTCTAACATTTCATCCTTTTCCAGCCTGTTACTTATAATAGTTAGTACCTTATCGGTGGGCACATTTGTGAATAGGCTCACGATGTCGAAGCGTACGAGTATTTCTTCGTAGTTTGGTTGGGAGTTTCTGATGGTTAACACGAAGTGCTGTATACTCTTGCCCATAGACTCGGTTTTTACCGATAAGGGTGTGATGATGCCTATGATCTAGTGTGCTAATGGGTGACAAGGTAAATTTCTCGACCTCACAATTGGTCTCAGAGAAATTTCTTCTTTGTGGATCTTTGGTAGGCCGTAAAGATGCGGAGGTTTGCTGTAGTGTGGGGTCAGTCTGGTAATCGGAGAACTCTCCCTTGTGCCTTTCCATTGTCTGCTATATCCGTCTTTCGATTGATGGTGTGGGGTCTTTTGGTATTTGATTCTACTCGCCCCCGCTCAGTTATTCTTGGATCTTACTGTTGCAAGTCTCCATATCCATACCACAGTCGGCATTTACTTTGTCTGCCGTGAGAATCTTGATCAATGGGTCATTCTTAAGGGAAATTGCCGCTCTCTTTTTCGGTTAGAGAGGTTAGGTTTAGATCGCCTAAATGAATCTAAGACTAATCTTACCTTTGGCTTCTTCAGGACCTAATTTCATAGCTGTTTCTTCAACTACGGTTATAAAATCTACTGTCGGATGTTGTTTGGTTCTTTTCTCTCCTTTATTACCTTTGCTAATTTTTTTTGCCGAATTTTATTGTGCATTGCCTTGGTATGTGTATATTTCCTACTGGTAGTAGTATTTATTCTTCCAAAGCCTTGTTGGTTCACTCTAGTTGGGTTCGAACTAGTATTTTCTGAAACGGTGATTCGTTCTTTGACTGAAGCCTCGCTAGCTCTCTTTGTGTGATGCCTTTCGGGAGGTGTTACTTTGTTATCACGGGCTTTGCAAAGAAAGATTAGGTGGTTCTACTCTAGTTCTAGCTTGTTCATGGATGATTCAAGCTTTCTGACACGTTGAATGACTTCGGGGCCATCCCGAGTTATTAATTCTGTGTATAAGTGTTTTATAACTGTGGTTTAATATTAGTTACGTTGATCCGCCTATTTCTACAGTAAAAACGCTAACAAGATACATACAACAACGTGTACCAAGAAATGAGTAACCTTAGAACGGGACTGCTACAGAATGGTTCCACCGAAGTAGATGTAAAAAGAACCGAGAAAACAACACAACTAGAAGACAACGATAAGGATAAACCGATGTCGAAGGCACGTTTACCATATGTAAAAGGCACCACCGACAGCATAAGCAAGATATTGAAGAAAAACAACATTGCAACGATTTTTACCATCACCAGAAAGATCGAAAATATTTTACAAAATCTGAAAACAAGAATAGTATCAGAATCAGAACAACAAGGGGTCTACGAGATACCATAGAGAGGTTGTCTACAAACCTACATAGAACAAGCGAATAGACGTATCGACGTAAGAAGAGAGGAGCACCGCAACGCTGTACAAAAGAACGAGCCTACGTCATCACTCGCACAACATACAAGCAATACATCACATGTAATTCATTTTGAAAAGACAAACATGATAACCAACATACAATACCAAACGCTCAAGAATCCTAAAAGAGACTGAGGCTACCGGAAAGATATACAAATACCAGCGACCAACAATGAAGACCGTAGTTCAATTCGAATCACGAGAAGCAGAGTTAAAGTGACTTGAACATGGTACAGTCGATTCTACCGAAACGTCGTCTATATATATGAAAATGGAAAATGGAAATGAAAATGAAGGGGATAGAACGCGAGAAAACACCCCGAACGGGCTTATGGATACGTACAACACTCGCAGAAACCTGAAAACAAACAAATATATGTGCGTATATATACAGGGTGGCCCAAACTCGATGGCCAAAACGAAAACAGCTGATTCCTCTGGCCAAAAGGAACAAAAAATTGTTATTGTGTCTATTGTTGATGGTTTCCAAGATGTTAACTTTTTTTTAATTTTTTCTATTTCGTGAACTTATTTTTTAAATCACGCTGTATCTTCCAAACTAGAAGAGTTACAAGAAAACACATTAGGAGAAATTTGTAGAAGATGAAATTGCCTTAAAGAATATTGAATTCATTCGAGACAAACTCATCATTCAACATTTTTAATGACAATGAATTCAGAAATGATTTTTTTTCAAATCCCAAAACAAATTTCCAAGAGGAATATTTTTCCAATAGAGATGGATTTGATACATGGCCGATAAAGGAAAAACTTCCTTTACTGATATCTTTTCGTCACCGTAGCAACGACTTGACATTAGTAAGTTAGTTATCAAAATTTGTTTGCTATTACAGTTTTGCTGATTTCAATACGAGTTCTTTCTATTGTGGTGATATTGTAATTTAGTTTTTGAGTCGTTCATGTTCTTGTTATTATTATTGTTCTTGTTCGTGTTCGTGTTTTCCTTCCTGAGTCATGTTTTCAAATGAAGAATATGCTGATATTCATTATTATTATGGTGTTGCCCAAGGGAATGCGAGTGAGGCTGCTAGACTGTATGCAGCTGTTTTCCCAAGAAGAATCCATCCAGAAAGAGGTGAGATCTGGAGATCTTGGAGGCCACGCCACTGTACCACCTCTTCCAATCCAACGTTGGGGATAATGTTCGTTTAGCCAATCTCTCACACCTCTTCCGTAGTGGGCAGGACAACCATCAAGTTGAACCCACATATCTGCTCTTGTTGCCAATGAAACCTCTTCCATCAATTCAGGGAGGTTTTCTTGAAGGGAATTCAAAAAATTCACTGAATTGACTCTATCTGGCAGAATATATGGACCAATAAGTTGATTGTTGAGTAAACCAACCCAAACATTAACTTTGAACTGGTGTTGAAAGCTATTTGGTCTCATAGTATGTGGGTTCTCATGTGCCCAGACGTGCGTGTTATGGATATTGAAGATGCCTGACCGTTTAAAGGTGGCCTCATCCGTCAACAAGATTGCTTTTTGGAAATTTCGATCATTCCTAACTGAATTGAGATACCATTGGCAAGACTCAATCTGCCGACCTAGATCTCCATTTAAAAGTTCTTGAACTCCCGTCACGTGATACGCACGTCTTCCGTCAGCCTTAAGAGTTCTCCGTATTGTTTCTCGTGGCATCTGCAATACATTGGATGACCGCCGCAAGCTAGTCTCAGGATTTGCTTCGAAATGCTGGATTACGTCGTCAATCCTCTCAACATTATGAAATTCCTGTTGATCTCTTAGGATCCTAAAAGATCCTCTCTCTCTTAGAGCAGTGTGTACTCTAGAGAAAACTCTCCTTTCTGGATGAATTCTTCTTGGGAAAGCAGCTGCATACCGTCTAGCAGCCTCACTCATTCCCTTGGGCAACACCATAATAATAGTGAATATCGGCATATTCTTCATTTGAAAACATGACTCAGGAAGGAAAACACGAACACGAACAAGAACAATAATAATAACAAGAACATGAACGACTCAAAAACGAAATTACAATATCACCACAACAGAAAGAACTCGTATTGAAATCAGCAAAACTGTAATAGCAAACAAATTGTGACAACTAACTTACTAATGTCAAGTCGTTGCTACGGCGATGAAAAGATATCAGTAAAGGAGTGTTTCTTGCCGTAAATGTACAGATTGATTGAAAAGTGAGGGACAAATCGTCAATTCTCATCTACTCTACCATATTTTTGAAGGTAATTTTATGCTCTAAAAGTTTTTCCTGCGGTGTATTCCTGTAACAATTCAGTAATTAGTACGTCAACCATAAGTTTTTTTCATATAGTTGTGAAGCTTATGAAAAAAGGAAGTTTTTCCTTTATCGGCCATGTATCAAATCCATCTCTATTGGAAAAATATTCCTCTTGGAAATTTGTCTTGGGATTTGAAAAAAAATCATTTCTGAATTCATTATGTCATTAAAAATGTTGAATGATGAGTTTGTCTAGAATGAATTCAATATTCTTTAAGACAATTTCATCTTCTACAAATTTCTCCTAATGTGTTTTCTTGTAACTTTTATAGTTTGGAAGATACAGCGTGATTTAAAAAATAAGTCCACGAAATAGAAAAAATTAAAAAAAAGTTAACATCTTGGAAACCATCAACAATAGACACACCCTGTATTAACAATTTTTTGTTCCTTTTGGCCAGAGGAATCAGCTGTTTTCGTTTTGGCCATGGAGTGTGGGTCACCCTGTATGTGTGTGTGTGTGTGTGTGTGTGTGTGTGTGTGTGTGTGTGGTGTGTGCGTGTGTGCGTGTGTGCGTGTGTGCGTGTGTGCGTGTGTGCGCGTGCGCGTGCGCGTGCGCGTGTGCGTGTGCGTGTGCGGTGCGTGTGCGTGTGCGTGTGCGTGTGCGTGTGCGTGTGCGTGTGCGTGTGCGTGTGCGTGTGCGTGTGCGTGTGCGTGTGCGTGTGTGTGTGTGTTTTATATTAAAGTCCTACATTATCGCATAACACCGATTTTACCGTCCTAAACGTGATCTTACAGTCCTAAGTCCCTATTAACCAATGCATGCCCAGCATTGTATGGTCCTATCGAACGGCAAATAATCGAACGTACTAGTGAGTAGTTGGACAGTTTAACTATGCAATAGATGTCGATGCAATCGCATTATGTGTTTGAAATAATTTATGCATGCCTATCCGACGTTAATCTGAGAATTGTAATTTGCTTCTTTTTTTTAATCAACCTCTAAAAATAATTCATTAACTTTGCTTGTATACATTAGATTACCTATTTATTTTCATTTAAAATACATTTATTTCGGCAAATACGTTCGTTTTTTATTATTACCGTGAGAAGAAGTATGTTTACTCTGTAATCGAAAAGCGTTTAATTAATTGCTTCTCTTATAACATAGTTAACTTATTTTATTTTCAACGAATATAATTCGGCTTTTTCAAGAAGTAAAAATGATATAACTTGAAATTTAATATAAAATTTGAGTATTAAATCAAGATCTATAATTTATTAGTGTGCAACAGAAGAAATAATTTATGGAAAGTCACAGAATCATGATTTTTACTTTAGTTTTCAGTTTTCTTTAACGATTTAACCTACTCAACTAGATAAGATGTTTTCCTAAGAACGTGGTAAATGTATAACAATTTACAAAATCAGGATTTTGTTGAATTTTTTATTTGCAATAAATTATATCTTTTGCTACAATCATGTTCATCACACTAGTGAATTATAGATATTTTCCAGTTATATCATTTTTAATTCTTCATTTTAGATTCTTGAAGAAGTCGAATTAAATTTATCGAAAATAAAATTGTTGTAACTATGTTATAAGAGAAGAAATTAATATATAAATGCAAGCTTATAATAAATTTATATCGACGTTCTTATTTTATTTTGTAAAATTACATTTGGCATCTAAGGTCCTTTAATAGAGATAAATGTGGTTAATAGTAATTAATACACATAATCTCACTTTCCAGTCTTTTGGTAGGATACTTGCGTCATAATTAAGTGTTAGCATACAGTTTACAGCAGCACCCTGCAGTATGATTAGAAATTATGAGATAGTTTGCAAGACCATCTTGTGGTATAATGAACATGAACATGAATAAGCGAATCAAGAAACTGTTCTAATTAATAAAATATGTAACTATTACTACAAACACAGTGAAACTTGAAATGTTGGTGAGTCATCTCGGAAACAAAAGCAACTTAGGCTCAGTCTTGAGCCCCACTTCTGACAGCTGGAAGGCAGTCACCAACTGAAAATATTCAAATACTCCAAATAAGCTAGAAATAATCACCTAACTACAAGCATACACACGCTTGGATAAACGAACAACTCCCGAAACACCGTAACGTTCTAGATACCATTTTAAACTTTTTACCTTTAATAATAATTCATCTATTTTTTTACTAACTATTGTTTTAGACATGGCTCCTCACATGTAAGTCTTTTAAATACTGATTTTATATCCACTTCTCGTGAAAGTTGTTATTTAACTTCAAGGATAGTTCCTGGACTGTTAGTGTTTGCAGTCATACATGTTTTATGTTTGAGCGTTACTTGATTTCTAGTTTTTGGAGTAATGTCCTGCGGCCAGCAATTGTGTTATGGATATAAACATTAACTAGTATTTTAAGTTGAAAATAAAAAACGTATCAACACTTAGAAAGTTTTATTTCAAACGTATACCAGCGAAAGCCATTTATGGTTATAAATATTAATTGTTACTTTAAATAGAAAATAAAAAGTACCAATATTTAACGGGCTTTTCTTCCGGAAATGGAGCCACAGCAAAATCTCATTGGGGAATTCAAAAAGGAATACTAAATCATGTGTTAGAAACGTGGCGCAGTGTAAAGACCCAACTGTTAGAAAGAGGGTACTAATGGCCCCGTAAATATCACAAATTGGGCGTCAGCTCTCTAGATGGTAACCCCATTGCAACAAACTGCCATTAATTTTGTGGCAGCACAGTACAGCCAAACAATCAAACACATTAGAATGCTACCTAAAACAGTAAATTGGGCCTATGATAGTGCGCCAACTGGTGGAAAATGGGCTCCAGGCGGAGCTCCAATCATTCGAAATGGTTCCCAGCGAGACCTACGCTGCTGTTGGAAAATCGGGCCCCGTGGAGCTCCGACTATCAGAAATGCCACCGTAACGGGGTCCTGTGAAATAATGTGAGGCTATAGTTTCAGCTTGCTATTTTAAATTTGCGATTTCGATAACAACATCCAATGCTTGTGAAATATACCGCTAAATGAAACCATTACTAGGTCCTATTACAGGAACGTTCTATTTCCTTTTAAAGTATTCCAGTAGCTGGCGCTTCAAATGAACACATGGGGGCCTGCATTATCATTGAGACTATGGAGCATGTTACGGACGCCCAGAAAGCTTAGGAAATGGTATGAGCCTCTAGTTTTGGAATGTTTTCCGCTTTTTAATGCCTCGAAACGGATGAATCTGAGAAAATCTGCACTAGCCATTTTTTTATGAGCATGAATTCCAGGAGGTCATTAGAAAGCAGTTAAAAAGCAATTAAAATGAAAAACAAGGTTAGAGTCCTTCTACTCACATTAATTAAATATTGATTGCAGATCGTCGAATTTAAAATATAAAATTGAAAATTTAAAATTATAAAATAATATTCAATACACATACATGTGGTAACAAAAGCACACTTATTGTTTTCCGTTTACGCATTTTATGAAAATATTTTGGTACTAACAATTCTGTTCTCGAATTCTGTGAAAACGTTTAAATTCCTTAGTAATTTATTTAATCACACTTTTTTCGTTTTCTAAGATAAGTGTTTATTATGAACAGTAATCGTCATTTTGAAATTTTGAAAATATGTATCGTCAGTACGGCTTGAGGTACAATGAACTAATCCCAAAATTTGTATTGTCCTTCACTAAAGCGATTGAATCACCGCAGCACTAAACTATTACGAACTACATCTTTCTTGTTTGGGTTTGAAATTTTCTCTGGTTGCGGTTGGACCGTTAAAGCTTTATTTTTCTATCATTTTAAATGTAGGCCAATTGCATCTCTTTTTTCACGTTTTCCACACAATAACTTTTCCGATATCGTATATACACATACTAACGATTTCTATAGTGTTCTCAAATGACACCGTATTATCATATATGGGCACATTCTCCTTTCATATATCAATCAATATAGATGAAAGCCATAAAGCTTATTATTCGTACAGTAAAAGAATATTTAAATATTACTAAAAAAAATAACATTGGTATTCATGTTGCATGAAGTATGTGAGTACTATGGAAGGTTATTATGCATATATGCAATTATCTTTACACTTCTTTAGTTAAGGTTTAAAGATCTGACATTACAGTTATTATACTTAAAACAAAATAACGTCAGTAAATATCTGAAACTGATAATTATGATGCTGCTACGTTTCCATGAAATGCTTGTATTCTAGAAGTGCAAACTGAAGCTCATTAAAGCGACATTTAATTATTTATAACCAAGTGCAGTAAAACTAATTTTGTTTTATTGACTATTGTATTCAGAAAATTAAGGTATGATCTGGAAGTCACAATGATTTCCCTTCCTTAGGACTACGAAGCCAAGAAAATCCTTAATAAAAATGTAATAGAATATTTCTATTTTTATATTTTTATATACTCAGGTATTCTATTTTCATTCATAATTTTTTAATGTGGTTAACTCAGCAAGATAAGGTATTGCCTTTAATTTTAATATACAAAATGTATTCTTTTTGATTCGTTTTTCTTTTTTCCCCAATGTACTGTATTGATTTTACAGAATTTCTACCTATAAGATGTATATACAGAATGCTATTGTTAGCGCTACGCACTGTTAAATATTATTCACATCTTAAGAATTATAAACCACGAATGCACGGCTTTAAGGGGTTTAAAAGTACTTGTACATTAAATACATAAGCCATTCATATATCTAGGGAAATATCGAATAACATACCGATATATACTTTACCATTTTGTAATAATTTTTGTAGGTGTCGTATAAATATTTCACCCACTTAAGATTAAATACTTCTAGCCCAGTGCTATAATTAGCTATTGCAGATAATAGATAACTAGAAGATTTTATTCCACTTTGCTCATCGGTAGATTAATAGGTCCAGGTTCAATAACATTTGATTTGCTTATTAACAAAATTAGAATTGCTTAGATATTTTCGCTTTACAAAAAAAAAGGTGTTGCTTCAAACCTGAAAGTAAATAATGTAACTTCGGACGCCAATTTGTTTTTAAGGAACAAATAAACCTTAAAAATAGAAAATCAAAAACTTATGAAAATAACAGGTAAAAAATAATGACAACAATGAGTTTTATTACGATACTTAATTTGATTATAATGATGATCTGTTAAAAACTAATGTTAGTGATTCTTAATTAATTGCCTTAAACTATAATATGAGTTAATTAACAATGTGAAATACCTGAAGTAATTTCTTTTACATTTTGGGTGTCATTGGAACTTCAGCAGATAAGCAAATGCGGTCGATTCATCACTTTAAATTTTATTGCACTATTTTAATGGAAGTTGAAGTAAACATCAGATTGATATGCTGGTAATTCCAAATATATAACAATTTCTTTATAAACCTCCAAACTGAATTGATTTTGTACGGTTCAAAGTAAAATTTGGTACTTGAGATCCCACTTCGTAGTAACAAAGCTATTGCATCATCTTGCAAAGTTAACGTTAAAATAAAATTAAACCCAAAGTAAAATAAGTAGTAAGAGTATAACTAAAGTGCAGACGTATAATACTTGAGATAATTTATTTAACTATATGGACTTTTTTACGCCAATAAAGTTTGCAACTAACGATACACGAAATGCACTTAAGTTGCCAATATGAACGTAAATTTTAAACATACATAAAAAGGTTTGTTACAATTTTATTAGATAGTATGTTTCGGAAATAAGTACGAAAAATCAGTTAAACGTATTACATATTCTGTTCTTTTCACCAACCCCCATTCTACAACGTGCCTGTGGGTGTGTATGTTTGTTTGTGATTTACTTTGTGTTCGTGTTCGCGTTCGCGTTTGCGTTTGCGTTTGTGTTTGTCTTTGTTTTGTGTTTGTTCAATCAAGCAGTCATAGTTGAAAGGCTCGCTGCATTACTTAATGTTGCGTTAGATCCATTGCATGGACCTTCCAAGTTAACCGTACACAGTTTCGATTCCCTACGCGTTCTCGTCCAGAACAGTCTAAAGAGTATTCCCCTTACACATTCATGTTTTATACTGTCTTGTTGACGTCTTAAAAAATAATGTTTAAATCTCTACTGTTGGGTTTCACCAATAATAAATTCTAGAACGTCCGACGAATAATGTCACTACGTTCTTATATCCACGAGTTCTTGGGCCTCTTTATCATTTACAAGCATAAATTCATTAAAAACTTACCTCAAAATCTACTAAATACATTCCCTTCCCTATACCTGAAAGACCAAGTGTGCAATAATTTTGAACTCAACAACATAGTTTAAATACTTTACACTCATACGGACATACTGAAGTTAATTAGTTTGGACTCTAAAGTACGTTATATTGTTACATTAAAGAAATTGCGAAACCTTTCCCAAAACGTCACTTTTGATTGTAAAATTTACTTAATGTTATATGTTGAAACTTTAGTTATACAATGCTCAGTGTGTCCCGAAGTAAACCATAAAAAATTACTTAGCAATTGTTAAAAATAGTGTTAAGTACAGAGAAGTTTCTGGTGGAGCACTATTTGCGCTCACACGGAATCGGCCCACTCAATGGTGCAAGTCAGCAGTAAGTGTGTCATCAATTCAATAAACAGTTATTATAAACATTCTGCGAGTAATGCCGTAATTTTGAAAGTTCAGAAATACGTGCAGTGTGTTGTGCTAACTAAACGGAAACTCGAGGCGTCCCAGGACAGTTAACATCAACAATAATCATAAACTTGTTTTTGAGCAGAACTTAGAAAATCCGAAATTCAGCCAGCAAAAGACAACATTGCAACTAGGTTTAAAGAAAATTTCAGTACAAAGAATCTTGAAGGAGCTGGGTGCATTTTAGTGTGTGATTCTGGTATACCAACAGTTACATTCGCGGGATCATCGCAGTAGAGTGGAATGAATATCACTCCAGATTTCTTGCGTTATAGCACATTTTCATTTGCCGGACCATGTGAATGGACGCACAAATCGATTTCTGGGATTTCCCAAACCCGATGAGGTTCAAGAAGTTGCTTGACATAGTGCAAAGGTGAGTGTCTGGTGTGCAGTTTCGGGACACGGAATCATTGGCTCGTACTTTATCCAAGAGAGTGGTAGACAAGTCACACTCAGTCAACAGCCGCACATACAAATTTTAACACGCCTTATCCCTGACCAGATGCATACATTTGGGACATGGCCAAAGATACCGTCTTCAAAAGGTTACCAGAGACTATTGATGAATTAAAGGATGCCATTCAAAACTACTTCGCAGAACTGAGACAATCCTTATTCAACAACATGACGACAAACTTGGAACTTCGTTATGAAGTCTACCTTGAATGAGAATGTACACATTTAGAACTGTAATAAAATCTAATGTAATGTAATGTGTATTTCTTAAATAAATCAAAGAATTGTAAGTTCAGTACTGTTTATTTTCGGTTACTTTTTTTGAGTGAACGATTAAATTTTGCACAAAATTAGGAAAATTACAACGTTATTTATTTTTATCCGTAAAACTGTCTACAGGTAATGATACTTAATTTTTACAAGCAAAGTCATTTACCAATTTAATCTGCACGTAATTTTAAATATCCTATTTGTGTATAATCAACTTCAAAGGGCAGGTAATTGGCAAAAAAATGTGATCGTCTCTTATTACTTCCATATGCCTACAATTCGTAACTAAGTTATTTTCAAAATGTATTCATCGTTAATTTACACAATGTGTGTCTTAACATGAATGAAAACTTATTTAATGGATTTACTCAACGTTTACTCAAATTCTCTAGTGCTATCACTTTACATTTTAATTGGCAAATACCGGGAGCAATGTTTAAGATTTATTACTACTGAGGACGATAATTGTAAGTGTTATCGAAACGTTTATATTTGTATAAACATAAATACACCATTCAACACCCAAAAAAGCTAAGCATTTTAAACATGCACAAAATAGTTACTCGAAACATACCTCAGCCTTATCAGGTACTACATAGCAAGAGTTGCCGTTTGACAATTTGGTCTTAACAATATAAATGCAATACAAACCCTTGTTTCGTGGTTCACATGGTTTGGATTCATCTTGATAAGTACATACACAGTTGCACTAGCAGGCAGTGATATATTTACGTAAAAATATAGTTTTTCACGGTAAAAGTGCATGTGTGTACCTATACATTTCTACTCTATTTCAATGAATACTTTGTTAATTTTTAAATTGACTAAAAAATTTAATTGTTGAAAAAATGTTTAATACAGAAGCAATCCACCCTGTAATAAATGCTATTTGCAATATCGGCCGCTTTATTAGGTTCAATCATACTCCCATGTGTGGCGTATTTAATAATAATATACTTTATCTTCAAGAGACTAATAAACTTGTTATTATTACTGTCAATTTCAACAATTTAAGTTGTTTTTTATTTATGTATTTAAAATCACATACGCCTTGCGCCATTATTCGTTTCAACCTAATAATGAGCCTGAAGTTAAAACTAATAATGAGGTTAGGACAATGTGATTTTGATAGAACGTTTCAGATAGAAACTAATAATGGGCCTAGGACAATTTGATTTTGATAGAAAATTTCAGACAGAAACAATCCATGATACAATGAATAAGAGATATGATACTGCGCAGCTTTCTCGGATCGGCTGACGTCACAGCGAGAGTAAAATATGCTACAATTCATTGTATCATGGTGTATAGTACTATATAAGACTTTTTTTATTTGTGTTTATACTTACACAAAGACCGTAATCATGCGGTGTGCTGTGTTTGGATGTAATAGCGACAACCAGGGTAAAACTACGTCAAAAGACATTCGTTTTTTTTGTTTTCCTCGCGACAATAAAGTACGTAACCAATGGAAACAAAAATGCTTTCGTTGCGATAAATTTAATCTAAATACTCCCGTATATGTTCAGTTCATTGCATTTTCAAGAAGAACAGTACGAACGTAACTTAAAGTACGAGTTATTAGGCTGTGAAGGCAGAAATGGTCGAAAACTTAAGGAGAAGATAATAACTCGTAACATAAAAGCAAGAAAGGAGAGGGTAGCTCGCAGGAATAATAAAAAAGACATCAGAAACATCCTTGAAATGAGGTGACATTTGTTTATATACATATATTCTTGATAAAAGTAGTATTTCGAAAATCTTTTATGGTAAGGCGTCCACTAACAGTGAAATCAAAGTTACTGAGGATCACGAGAGTGCTGAAGATCATGAGAGTACTAACATTTTAATGCACAGTGTAGGGTACGTATCTAGAATACGAATTCTAAGGTTATCATATTAATTGAAGGGTCAACACTGATGAGGAACTTATGTCTGATAAAAAACTTATTGCGGATCTTCAACAGAGAGTTAATGTTCTTGAAGTCAACTGCTTCAAAGCATCTTTACACCAGGACAAATCAAACAGTTGAGTGAACCGAATGTACGAATGCGTTGGTCAGTTGAAGATATTTCAAGGGCAATAACTATCCATTCCGCGAATCCACGAGCATATCGTCTGCTATTAAAAAAAGGACACCCATATCCTGCAGTGTCTACTTTAAGAAGATGGTGCCAAAAAATTGCAATATGTCCAGGAATACTGAAAAGAGTTTTCAATATTGTAAAGCGTTGTGATTTGACTCCTATACAGAAAACCTGTGTGATATCATTTGATGAAATGAAAATAAGAAGGGTATTTTCCTATGATAGGAACAAGGATGAAACTTTAAGACCGTATAATTACGTACAAGTTGTCATGCAAAGAGGGCTATTTGCGAATTGGAAGCAACCAATTTTTTTTGATTTTGATTGTGCAATGAAAAAGTGAATTTTGTTTGATATAATTAAGTTTGTCGAAGAGGCAGCATTCTCCGTTGTGGCCGTAGTTAGCGACATGGGCGATGCAAATAGAGGGCTACATAATGAACTTAATATATCCTCCACCAAAACGTGGTTCATCAATCCAACATCCAACCACAAGGTTTACGTCTTTGAAGATGTTCCACATCTTTTAAAATTAGTTCGAAACAATTTTTTGGATTACGGTTTTGTCGTATTTGGAAAGGAATTAAACAAAACTGTAATTCAAAAAGTATTAAATGTTACTAAAAAATCTGACGTGACGATAACTTATAAGATATCTGATGACTATTTAAATGTACGGGGCCCACAGAGGCAAAAGGTGAAATTTGCTACGAAACTTTTTTCTCATTCTGTTTCCAGTGCTATAACACGATGTGGTACTTTAGGCTATCTTGAAAATGAAAATTGAGTTGAATGTGCCCAGTTTTTCAAAGTGGTAATGGATGTTCTTTATATCTGATTTTTTATTACGGTAGCTTCGTGTTTTACTATAGGTTAACGACTGGTTTGACGTTTTGAATACAAGAGCACCACACAGTGATAGTAGGGAGCGATTAAAAGCATATGGGTTAGCGCTCGACATACAGCAAAAAATATTGGATGAGATGACAGAGACCATAATGAACATGCGGGTGATGGGCAAAAAAAGTTTAATGCCGTTCCAGAAAGGTAGTTTTAGTAGAATAACGACATGTTTTCCAACAGATTCAATTACAGGTATTATAACTACTAATAATTCATTAAAACTGCTATACGAAGACGTAAGGGTACGATTTGATGCGAAATATTTGCTGACATACCGCGTTAATCAAGATGTGTTAGAAAATTTTTTGGTGTCATAAGAGCGAAGGGACGACTTCATGACGCACCTGAACCACTAGAATTCCAGTATCGATTGAAATCCTACGTATTAGTTAAAAATGAGGGCTGTATATCGAATGTGGGAAATGTAGAAGAAGACACAACTGCAGACCTCGCAACACATGTGACGGAAATTAATTTAAGTGGTCAACTGTGCTCAAAACTCAGAAATGATCCACCAAAAGAAGACGACCAGTTACATCTGGAACTCGACAGTTTGACTTATGATGGATTGGAAGGAATAGCCGGTTTTATATGTAATAAATTATATACAGTTCAGCCAGAATCAATGAATGTGTCTGAACATACTTAGGTAGATCAGTTATCAGAAGGAGGCCTGAAAAAAGCATCGGAAGAAATGATGCAACACGTTGAATGACTGGAAAGCATCTTTTTAGCAAAAGATGTGCCCTTGGACGACCAAGTTAAGAAATTATTTTTTCGTTCAAGAATGTACTTTCGCATGAAACATTTAAATAGGTTATTAAAAGATGAGTCGAGATCAAGGAAAAGAAAGTTTAATAAAATTATATATTAACATTTACGATGATTTTCTGATCAACTTTTCTTAATTAACCCTTTGCCAATTATCTTTTCAACCAAACTTCTCCATTTTCGGAATCTCCCAGATTCTTATTCAATAAGGGATCCAGATCAATTTTATTATTCGTTAACTACATGAACAATCCTTGTGAATCTGGTGAATGCTGTTTATACTTATGAGACTATGAGTAGATATGTAAGTATTCGCTTTGCCAAGGTTTATAATACAATATTTTCAGTGAAATATTTTTACCTCAACACCAATTCACTATGCAGAGTAGGTATTTAAAAAAATGTAAATAACTTAACTACCAGCAACAAACATGTAAAAATAGGTAATATCGATGTATAAAAATGTAACAGAAGTAATACACTGCTTACATTTTGTTGTTGGATATAAAAAAATGCAAATGTTCATAAATTATAGCGCAAATATTACACGCGCCGTATTAGGAATATTAAGAATCACTCTCGTGTGACTTCATGCGCGAACGTAGCCGGAATTGGTACGCATAACGATCATATCTTCTTATTCATTGTATCATGGAAACAATCTGTCAGAATGCCGTACACTTGTCATCAGACATCACTCCGAAGGATACTTATTAGTCTCTTGAAGGTAAAATAGTATATTGCCTTCGACGTGTAAGTTGATCAATATTTCGCGCAATAATGATTAACTTACACGTTTTACATAATAATCTACTATTATTTATAAATTTTTTTATTCATAAAATATTTATATTTATTATAATATTTTGCTTGTTAACAAACATCGGTATTTGTTAAGTTTACTTCCTTTGAAGAATGCGATAGCTGTAACTGTTATTAAACAATTGCAAAAAATATAAACAAAATGCAAGATTTCAACTTACAACTTTTTTTTAAATTAACTTCTTCAAAACGTGTACGGTTTTTTTATAAACAGCAGTATAACCAATTTTGAAACTCAGATCTTATATTTTCATTATTTACGAATATAATAATTTACTTATATTTTATTGTATTACCTATATTACAATACACAATACAAACTAACAAGTAAATTTTAACAATTATTAATTTTCATAAATGGATTTAATATTCTAGTAGTGTACCTAACAGAAGTTTAAATTATGTTACTGACAAATAGTTCACAAACTAATATTCGTACTACCTAAACGTTCATAATAATTTCAGGGTAAACATCTAACTTTAGAGATGCTGATGCTGAAAACGTTATTCAGTATAAGAATATTGCTCAATTTCACAATATGTGGGTACATCAACCTAGCAAATATTAACCTTAAATATCACACATCAAACAATTTTTAATGACATAAAGCAAAAAAGTAGAAGACGAGTTAAAAAAGTATAACACGAACGCAAACCTCGCTTTGAAATTGCGTTGTGCTCTTCAACTTTTCATCGCAGTTAAATTAATGTAGCATGTACTTTGGAGGTAATTAAAAGTTATAATAAAACCACTTCAGATTAAAAAATGAATAATATACAATATTTTATTTGTATACATAAGGTTGTAATTTATTTGCCTTTTTCAAAATGTAAATAATCGTTAAATGTACATTTTGTGCGTTAGGTACACATTTTAGCCATAGTAACTTCTATATGAGTAACTTTTCTCAAAAAAATATATAAATTATGTCAGTGTTGTGCAGGTAAGCATGTGCCCTTATTAGCACATTTCAATATAACCAATCAGTGCATGTGTTAGCAAGTTCCAATTTGGGTAGCCAGCTAGTACATTAATTGCGTTCAGCAATGAAGGTATTGTCAGTGGTGCTAGGCAAGGTCACAAATTGGAACTAAATTCGGTCAACTTCCAATTGGGGCGGCCTCCAGCAATTATTATCTGATCTGTGGTGATAGGAGAGATCACAAGTTGAAACTACATTTAAGCTTAGTTTCCTCTCTTTTGCTGTTTGGGCCACGAGCTTAAAGCTCTTGTGTCGTGGTAGTGGTGAAGGGTACAGGTCGTTTTCCTGTTCAACTTATAATATTAAATACTTTATTTATATAATGTCCTCCCTTTCTGGATACAGAAGGGCAAGTTTCATAATCTACAGAATCTCCGAAGGTCCTCTGGAAATGCTGTGTGAATTTGCGTAATATAGTGCTCTTGACAACAGTTGCTGGACGTCCGTTTTCCGGAATGAAGTAAGGCCCAATAAATAATTCCTGCTCTATGAAACTGCGCACCAGACGGTTAACGTTTCGCTATGTACCTCTTCTGATAGTTGGTAACCTAAAAATCTATTTACATGCTCCGAGAAAAGAATATGACGTTCGTCACTGTTCCAGGTGCAACTGAGGAAAATGGGATTATCATATTGTAAAACAAGGATTCTGGAACAGTATTTAATTCTTGCACCATAGTCACCCATTCTCAATTGTTGGGTCGTCTGAATACCGTATCAATATGACTTAAGTTGTTTCAATGTCATTTAAAGATTCCTCTTGTTCATATTCAATTTTACAGCAAATCTCCGTTGATTACGACGTGATGAGTTTATAGTTTTCTTGAATACACGTTTGTGATTTTCTTTGGTATTTTTCTTTTCGTCCAGATTTTACCCTTTCCTGGGTACAGCACACTTTCAGTTCTTCCAAATTTGTTTATAATGTTCAGCACAATAAACGACGTGCTTTTTATTGAAATACTCAGAAAATTTAATGATTGAACCATTTTGTCTATCTGAACCGTATGAGCGAAAATTGTGCTCAACTAAAACGACTTTTTTTCATCATAGGTAACATTATTTACGAACTTGCAAAACATATTAGTATGTCTGACCGAAACCAAGCGTCAACGTTCATGTCAAATAACAGTGTCAATTGTTAGAGGTCTAAGCAAAAGTATGCGTACTGTTTCAGTACTAAAAATTAATAGCCATGTTGTAATTTTAGTAGCCTGATGACCACAATATAATTGTCAAAATATGTCGCTTTAAGATCAGTTATATTTATACTTTATCTCAAAAAATAATTTCATAGGGAAGGATGAAGAACAGGTCTGAAAGCAAAGACTAAACTACCCTTTTGATAAACAAAAATTAATACGTGGTTTCCTATTGTTCCCACCTTGGGGTAAAGAAGTATTATTCACCAAATTAAATAAAGGTGTGGGAACTTTCATTAAATAAGATATGCAAGTTAACATTGTCATGATTAAAGCAGCTATAACGTTTTGCAAATTCAAACTCTGTACATGAAATTTTAGATATAACCGCAAAGCCCTAATTATTAGTTATATAATGCCAATGCGGTTTAGAGAATTAGTGTTAACTTGGCAACCGTTAGCTGCAGTTCTTTCTCAGATTTTTAAAAACATAAATACAGACATTCCTCAAAAACATCTTCAACAAGACGGTGCCCTAGCCCATAATGCTTTGGCAGTGAGAAATTACTTAGAAAACCGTTTCCAAACATTGCAACATTCGGTTCGGTGTTATGACCGCGACGATCTCAAGATCTCTCAAAACTGGATTTCTTCCTACAGGGTTTTCTGAAAAACATCGTTTATCAAAACCGTCATAATATCGAACCGAATGTTGCAATCCTATAATTTGGGAAACTGTCAAAGCATTATGCGCTGGGGCACCGTGCTGTTGAAAAAAAATATTTATATGTATAAGTACCGTTGACAAAATATATCAGTATAATTGTATTAAGTGAGGTATAAGACCTTAAAAAAGTGTAGAAATATCGACGTTTAGCTATAAGGCGATACAATAGAAAATTTTCGATTTTGCCGTGAAATATAGGTCAACAAAGTAGTACATGAATATAAAAACTGCAAACCTCTATCTTTAATAATAACAAAGATATTTTTAAAAACAACTAAAACAACGAAATGGGGACTCGCTGTACACTACAATAACATTTGTGTAGAAAGTGTTTTATTGAGGTAGTATTTGAGTCCATTTGATAAAAAAAAACAAGCATAAGAAAAGGAAAGCACAGACTATCTTCATATATGGATTAAATTTAGATTATAACTCTTCTACATTTGTACATTTCTTAAATACAAACGTGTATTGTCCTAAAACAGAAGCCTTTTTCAGATTCAAACCTTCATTTAATACCTTACAGATTATTTCTATTCACCTTAGTACAGTTGGCCATCAGAACAATTCACATAACTTCTCTCCTATTATTATTATAATTTGTTAAACCGAATTAATACTCATTTTCAATTAACAAATTATGCATTTTCGTAAAGAATAGTACATTTTACGCATTATCTTAGTTCACACCGAAATTATTTAATTTGTTTGATTTTTAAGATACTTATTTGGATTTTTTATGGTGTATTTTTGTATTTAAGTTATATAAATCTAAAAGTTTTGATAATACTTACAGTTATCTTCGTCGGTAGTAATATTACTTAAAAAAAATGAAAATTTGAAAATGCAAACTAATGTAGCAGTTTGATAAAAGAACCAAAAAATAAGTTTTTTTTTTTTTTTTTGATGATTGTGGACCTGAATAGGCTAAATAAGGCCTATCGTGCTAAAGCACTCAGGAACACTTAGGAGGATTAACAATTATTAATTTTCATAAATGGATTTAATATTCTAGTAGTGTACCTAACAGAAGTTTAAATTATGTTACTGACAAATAGTTCACAAACTAATATTCGTACTACCTAAACGTTCATAATAATTTCAGGGTAAACATCTAACTTTAGAGATGCTGATGCTGAAAACGTTATTCAGTATAAGAATATTGCTCAATTTCACAATATGTGGGTACATCAACCTAGCAAATATTAACCTTAAATATCACACATCAAACAATTTTTAATGACATAAAGCAAAAAAGTAGAAGACGAGTTAAAAAAGTATAACACGAACGCAAACCTCGCTTTGAAATTGCGTTGTGCTCTTCAACTTTTCATCGCAGTTAAATTAATGTAGCATGTACTTTGGAGGTAATTAAAAGTTATAATAAAACCACTTCAGATTAAAAAATGAATAATATACAATATTTTATTTGTATACATAAGGTTGTAATTTATTTGCCTTTTTCAAAATGTAAATAATCGTTAAATGTACATTTTGTGCGTTAGGTAACATTTTAGCCATAGTAACTTCTATATGAGTAACTTTCTTAAAAAATATATAAATTATGTCAGTGTTGTGCAGGTAAGCATGTGCCCTTATTAGCACATTTCAATATAACCAATCAGTGCATGTGTTAGCAAGTTCCAATTTGGGTAGCCAGCTAGTACATTAATTGCGTTCAGCAATGAAGGTATTGTCAGTGGTGCTAGGCAAGGTCACAAATTGGAACTAAATTCGGTCAACTTCCAATTGGGGCGGCCTCCAGCAATTATTATCTGATCTGTGGTGATAGGAGAGATCACAAGTTGAAACTACATTTAAGCTTAGTTTCCTCTCTTTTGCTGTTTGGGCCACGAGCTTAAAGTTCTTGTGTCGTGGTAGTGGTGAAGGGTACAGGTCGTTTTCCTGTTCAACTTATAATATTAAATACTTTATTTATAAATGTCCTCCCTTTCTGGATACAGAAGGGCAAGTTTCATAATCTATAGAATCTCCGAAGGTCCTCTGCAAATGCTGTGTGAATTTGCGTAATATAGTGCTCTTGACAACAGTTGCTGGACGTCCGTTTTCCGGAATGAAGTAAGGCCCAATAAATAATTCCTGCTCTATGAAACTGCGCACCAGACGGTTAACGTTTCGCTATGTACCTCTTCTGATAGTTGGTAACCTAAAAATCTATTTACATGCTCCGAGAAAAGAATATGACGTTCGTCACTGTTCCAGATGCAACTGAGGAAAATGGGATTATCATATTGTAAAACAAGGATTCTGGAACATTATTTAATTCTTGCACCATAGTCACCCATTCTCAATTGTTGGGTCGTCTGAATACCGTATCAATAGGACTTAAGTTGTTTCAATGTCATTTAAAGATTCCTCTTGTTCATATTCAATTTTACAGCAAATCTCCGTTGATTACGACGTGATGAGTTTATAGTTTTCTTGAATACACGTTTGTGATTTTCTTTGGTATTTTCTTTTCGTCCAGATTTTACCCTTTCCTGGGTACAGCACACTTTCAGTTCTTCCAAATTTGTTTATAATGTTCAGCACAATAAACTACGTGCTTTTTATTGAAATACTCAGAAAATTTAATGATTGAACCATTTTGTCTATCTGAACCGTATGAGCGAAAATTGTGCTCAACTAAAACGACTTTTTTCATCATAGGTAACATTATTTACGAACTTGCAAAACATATTAGTATGTCTGACCGAAACCAAGCGTCAACGTTATGTCAAATAACAGTGTCAATTGTTAGAGGTCTAAGCAAAAGTATGCGTACTGTTTCAGTACTAAAATTAATAGCCATATTGTAATTTTAGTAGCCTGATGATCACAATATAATTTTCAAAATATGTCGCTTTAAATCAGTTATATTTATACTTTATCTCAAAAATAATTTCATAGGGAAGGATGAAGAACAGGTCTGAAAGCAAAGACTAAACTACCCTTTTGATAAACAAAAATTAATACGTGGTTTCCTATTGTTCCCACCTTGGGTAAAGAAGTATTATTCACCAAATTAAATAAAGGTTGGAACTTTCATTAAATAAGGTATGCAAGTTAACATTGTCATGATTAAAGCACTATAACGTTTTGCAAATTCAAACTCTGTTTGTACATGAAATTTTGGATATAACCGCAAAGCCCTAATTATTAGTTATATAATGCCAATGCGGTCTAGAGAATTAGTGTTAACTTGGCAACCGTTAGCTGCAGTTCTTTCTTAGATTTTAAAAATAAATACAGACATTCCTCAAAACATCTTATATTCGTTTCAACAAGACGGTGCCCTAGCCCATAATGCTTTGGCAGTGACAAATTACTTAGAAAACCGTTTTAAACATTGCAACATTCGGTTCGGTGTTATGACCGCGACGATCTCAAGATCTCTCAAAACTGGATTTCTTCCTACAGGGTTTTCTGAAAAACATCGTTTATCAAAACCGTCATAATATCGACCGAATGTTGCAATCCTATCATTTGGGAAACTGCCAAAGCATTATGCTCTGGGGCACCTGTTTTGAAAAAAAATATTTGGAAATAATGTCATACTATTTTGAAAAAGAACTATCTGATTTAGTATGTATAACGATACAAGTATAACCACTGAATTATAAGTAGCGTTGACAAAATATATCAGTATAATTGTATTAAAGGTATAAGACCTTAAACAAGTGTAGAAATATCGACGTTTGGCTATAAGGCGATACAATAGAAAATTTTCGATTTTGCCGTGAAATCTAGGTCAACAAAGTAGTACATGAATATAAAACTGCAAACCTCTATCTTTAATAATAACAAAGATATTTTTAAAAACAACTAAAACAACGAAATGGGGACTCGCTGTACACTACAATAACATTTGTGTAGAAAGTGTTTTATTGAGGTCTATTTGATCAAAAAAAACAAGCATAAGAAAAGGAAAGCACAGACTATCTTCATATATGGATTAAATTTAGATTATAACTCTTCTACATTTGTACATTTTTAAATACAAACGTGTATTGTCCTAAAACAGAAGCCTTTTTCAGATTCAAACCTTCATTTAACACCCTACAGATCATTTCTATTCACCTTAGTACAGTTGGCCATCAGAACAATTCATAACTTCTCATTTATTATGTTACTGATATGATAATCAGTTCATTTAATCTACATATCTGAGATATAGTCTATAAGAATATTATTATAATTTGTTAAACCGAATTAATACTCATTTAATTAACAAATTATGCATTTTCGTAAAGAATAGTACGTTTTACGCATTAGTTTAGTTCACACCGAAATTATTTAATTTATTTGATTTTTAAGATACTTATTTGGATTTTTATAGTGAGCAGTTGCTGATGGCTTTTCCATGATTTTAGACAAAATGGAAGTGATGGCAATTGGTCTGTAATTTGAGGGATCGGTCTTATCACCTGTTTTGGGAATAGGTTGAACATTGGATAACTTCCATGATGAAGGGAATTCTCCAGAAGATATAGAGATCGTATAGAGCTTAGATAGGACTGGTACTAGTTCGGGGGAAGACAATAGCTGGGATACCGTCGGAGCCAGTCGCCTTATTGAGATCAAGCCTACTGATGATCGATTCCAAGAGCTTGTACCGAAAATGAATTGGTTTCATAACGTATGAAGAAGAGTTGACTAGGGGCACATCTTTTCCAGAATCATTGAGACACGAGTTTGATGCAAACAAATCCACAAAAACGTTGGCTTTTTCTACAGAATCAGCAACTACCGATCCGTCAATAGATGTCAGGGGGGGAAATGAAAATGTTCGAAAGTTTTTACTAATGGCTATTGCTAAAGACCAAAATTTACGACTGCCTAAAGGAGATGTAGCTAGTTGATTGCATTTTCGTTGTTCGAACAACTTTTTAGTTTTAGTGATGACACTTTTGCAGATATTTCTAGCACCAACGTATTCGACATGACTGTCAACCGATTTATTAGATTTCCATTTAATGTAACATTTATTTTTTAAAGATATTGCATCAGAACAAGCCTTATTGAACCAGGGTTGGGAACGTGAATGACCTACACGGTATTGTTTTTTCGGAATGTATATCTCCATTCCCATGAGGATGACTTCAGATATTGAAACAGTGATGTCCGAAGAAGAGGACGACTTAAAACAATATTCACGCCATGGAAAGGTTGCAAAGAAATCCCGTAAACCACTCCATCGAGCTGACTTAAAACACCGCAATGTTCTATCGGTTTTGCGAACAACAATGTCGGAAAGACCTAAAGGCGAAAGAACGGAAGTTTTATAAACAAGAGGGTTTGATGTAAGAAAGAGATCTAGAAGATGTGGAGTATGGTTAGGGTTATCAGGGATTCTTGTGGGTTCAGAAATCATTTGTGTGAGATCACATGAAATAGCAAATGCTTCTGCACTATGACCAGCAGGATTTGTAGTAGATGAAAACTGAAGGCAATTAGAGTTATGAACATTGAAATCGCCTACAATTGAGATATCGCAAGACAGTGAGGGCGAGAATGAAGAATAAGGATGACAATAGATTAAGGATGATGGTAAAGGTAACCGGCAGCCCTTACCGAGCTCAGAAAATCGGAGACCCAATATTAAGGAGCCCATGGTACGGGTGGTGGTACCTCCCCGGCTGGCATGGAGTATACATGCCTACCACCTACTAAAAGTATTTTAAATATGTGTAATAATGTGTGAAAGGTTACTTTACATAGTTCAGTACTTTATGGGGAGGAAACCTATCGTTCTATTAGACAATTTTAAAAATTGAGGAAACGCAAAGCACAATTACTATCATCACTTACTTTTTTATTACGATGTCGAGACCAAAAAATTACCCTAAAATTTCTGCATATTAAAAGAAATTTTGATAATAAACAAGCTACTAATATTTATAGAAGAACTGAAAATGCTCTTCTAATATATAAGTTATCTTGTTCATGTGGAAAAGCGTACATTGGATCCACAAAACGTAACTTTGATACAAGACGTAAAGAACATATGAGATTTGGTAGATTAGGTCAACCAGAGAAATCTGCGGTAGGTCACTTAATTTCATAATATGGAAATATCTACAAGACAAACTCATTATTCGTTTACAACGTGAAGCTACAAACATCCTAATAAGTACAAGAGACAAGAATAAAATCTTCTTTTAAATTGGTTTTGGCATCTTATAATTAAAAAAAGGCATAGTAGTACGTCTTAATTTTAATTTTAGTGTTTGGTGTGTCTAGTTTTTTGCTGTGTTTTTCTTAGACCTTGAAATAAATGCTTTACCGGTTATATGTTAAATTACCACAGCACCATAATTTAACATAGGTAGTTGAAATTAAAATTAAAAATAAAAATTATATAAAACGCGCAACATTATGTCATTGATGTCAATTTTTTATTTTATGCGTGCTTTCATCAATTTTAAATTGCAGTTTTTTACTATTTTACATTCACATTATAACTTGATCAAATTTTGTAAAATTTGTTCTTGGTTATGACATTTTTCGCTGTTAGCCTTCGGCTATTAGAAGGTGTTCTGAATTGTCATCTTCAAGGTAGTTAAATAATGTTTAGTTTATTAATGATCCAGTTATCCTTCACTAAAATAGTATTCCATAGTTGGATTTATACGTTTATCAAGCCGCAGACTTAGATTCGGGTTTTCAATTTTTGAAATTTCACAAAATTGTTTCAACATCTTAAACAATTACTATTGACGAAGATAACTGTAAGTGTTATCGAAACGTTTAGATTTGTATAACTTAAATACAGAAAACAAAAAACCCAAGAAGATATGTATTTTGAATATTTGTAATAACGGTGAAAGTTTACATTTACAGAAATTTTTTGATGTTACTTTTATTACTCCGTAATCTAGGCACCGATTGTCATAAAATGTCAATGTTGTCTGGATATTTAGGTCTTGCTTAAAATTTGAATGCATGCACTGCATAACTTTTCAAATTATTGCGGCCGAAATAAACATCATATTCAACCCTCTTACTCCTTCCCGCGGAGCTCATTGCTACCTAAAATCACTGGGGTCTAGGCATTTAAACTTTAAACATCTATGCCTAATTTGAATGGTTGAATGTAGAGGTGTGGCATTAGAAGGATGCATCACTGATACACCACACATCCATAGTGTCATCCTTCAGACCCACAGGACTTCAAAACGTATATGGTCTCAAAATCAAATTTTTTGACTGATTGCAATAACTTTCCCTTTAGGTTGGAAGGTTAAAAAAACGTTTGTTCTTAATTTTTACAAGAGTCAGCTTAATTGTTATGTAAATATAGGTAGAATGATCTATAACAACAACGTACCTATGTACCTTCAGAAGAGCTTGATGATACGAGCTAGAATAGTGTTATAAAATATTATCTATGTTGTACTAACAACTTTACTTTTTATTTCAGCATATGTACCGGGTGAGTCATTAAGGAAGGACACCGGCTATATCCCAGAAACCGCCTATGTTACGACTTCCAAAAAAAATTCTTCAGTAAATGTGGCCAAGAGAAAATGCTGGAAATAATTTCAAAGTTTGTAAATAGAGCGCTAGGTGGCGTAACTGCTGTAGTAAATTAAAAAATGTCTAATAAGTAACAGAAACTTAAGGAAAAAATATATTGGGAATATCGTAGTTGTATTTTTGGGACAATTTTCCTCATTTTTTATATAAGAAGTTTTTCTCTAACTTCACAGGTTTTCCGTAGGGGGAGCTGCGAAAGTTGTCAGACAAACACGTAATTATCTTCGGAACCAGTCATCGAATCTTAAAAAGTAATATTTCGTTTGAAAGGTCTTTTCTTGCGCTATTCGTTGATGTATTAAAAAGTTAAGTTTGATTAACGAACAAACCGTTAGAGGACAGTTTCCAAATATTGATGAAATTTTAGCGATTTTCTTCAAAATATTAAATAGAATGGTATGTTTTTTATATTTTAGTCAGAAAGAATATAAAATTTCGCCTATACCCTAAAAATTTCAAGTCGATATCTCTGTTGGTTTCAATTTTATACCTACTTTAAATTTAGATCCAGAAACAATAAAACCCAAAGTTTATTACTTAGGTCAGCTTTTATAAACACGGGTTAACCCTGCCCCGAGAGTTAACCCCAGAAATTCGATAATACTGACAGTTATTATCATCGAGTTTCTGGGGTTAGTTTATTACCGTTGGTTAATAATTACACCGGGTGGACCATCGAAAATTGACTGGAGATGAGTAATACGCCATTACTCAGTGGCGACCTAAATGCTCAAATTTTCTGCCATCATTATCAATACACAGCTGCAACCGCTGTTGCGTTGACAAAACAGCGGTTTCTATCTCCGCTGTGGAGCAAATGGAATTTCTTATCCTAATGACCATATTTTCAGGCGTAGTTGGCCTGGTTGTAAAAACAAGGTCCTTTATTCTTCCCCAAAAATAAAATAATAAACAAGTTAGATCGGGGGACCTAGAAGGTAACAATGGTAATGGTTATTAAGCTGTTAAAGTTAAGAATGAATAAGGAAATGTAGGTACCTAGCTGGCCATGGAAAAAAGCTCCCTCTTCCTATCTATGTATCAGGAAAAGTGTTACTCAAAAATTGACGCACGCGTACTGAAAAATGTGCCGTACAGCCGTCATGTTGGAAAAACGTCCGCTGCCTAGTAAGCAACGGCACATCTTCTAAAAGTAACGGCAAATCGTTCCGCAAGAAATTAAGGTACGTTTCACCATTAAGTGGTGCATCAAAAATGTGAGGACCAATAATTCGACCTCCTAAAATACCGCACCAAACATTGACGCTCCACCAGCCCTGATGTTGAATTTCTTGCATCCAACGAGGATTGGTTCTGGACCACTAATGCATGTTATGACGATTTACTACACCATCACTGCGGAATGTAGCATCGTCAGTCCATAATATGTGCGATAACAGATGTTGATTATCTATGAGCATATTCGACAGCCAATAGCAGTAGTCTAAACGTTGCTCATAATCAGCTGCAGTCAGTGATTGATGAAGGACTACATGGTATGGATGTAATCTAGATTAAAATTGATTTTATGGTTTTTTAATAGCTGTAACTTAACTACTCTTAATAGCTAACTTTTATTTAAAACTTACTTATGTTCTTTCACAATACGCTGAACAGTAGTTTGTGTTAGTCTCAAGTGATGAGCTATTGCTCTTGTGCTACTATGTGGATTAATTTCGATATATGCTAGAACGTTTATAACATTTTCTTCCGTTCGGGATCTGCGTGCTCTGTGAGTAACTGGGGGATGAATTGTTCTTAGCTCTCAATCGTTGTGATAGTAAAAGTCTCTTTCGTAATGCCGTCCTCTGGAAAACGAGCCGCATACAATCGTGCAGCAACAGTAGAATTCTGCATGCACTCGAAATATACTGCAAGCATATCAATGCTTCCTGGTTAGAGGCATTGTTGGCAAAAGAATGTGGCAATAAGTCAAAGAAACTCGTATCACAATACACCCGCATACACCGTAAAACCGGAGGTAATTTTGTGAGGAAATTTCAGGATAATATTTCCTTGACAGTGACATTGATAAAATTAATGTTACTATGGATAAATCGTCATTATGCATTGTTGGTCTGGTAGTGTTATTGGATGATCGTGGTACTACAGAATCATTACCATGGATCTGAACTTAAAGTAGGTATAAAATTGAAACCAACAAAGATATCGACTTTAAATTTTCAGGGTATAGGCAAAATTTTATGCTTTTCCTGACTTAAATATAAAAAACATACCATTCTATTTAATACTTTGAAAAAAATCGCTAAAATTTCAGGAATATTTGGAAAGCGTCCTATAGCTTTTTGTTCGTTAATCAAACTTAACTTTTTAATACATCAACGAATAGCGCAAGAAAAGACCTTTCCAACGAGATATCCCTTTTTAAGATTCGATGACTGGTTCCGAAGATAATTACGTGTTTGTCTGACAACTTTTGCAGCTCCCCCTACGGAAAACCTGTGAAGTTAGAGAAAAACTTCTTATACAAAAAATGGGTAATATTGTCCCAAAAATACAACTACGATATTTCCAATATATTTTTTCCTTAAGTTTCTGTTACTTATTAGACATTTTTTAATTTACTACAGCAGTTGCGCCACCTAGCGGTCTATTTACAAACTTTAAAATTATTCCCAGCATTTTCTCTTGGCCACATTTACTAAAGAATTTTTTTTTTTTGGAAGTCGTAACATAAGCGGTTTCTAGGATATAGCCGGTGTCCTTCCTTAATGACTCACCCGGTACATATAACTGAAATTAATAAACTAAAAGTTGTTTTAGCTACAAATAAATAATATTCCCACTGTCGGTATCATCAATCTTTGGCATAGTGTTAAATTTCATGCCGGTAGATCAGTTAATTAAAAAATGTGACTGGTTGTTCTACTGCAACGAATTGGTCAAACAGTTTTCATTAGTTAGGTCAAAAAACCGAAACTCGTGCGTTTTTTTGAGTTTGTAATCTTTTTGAGATAGATCTTTCACGTTTGTAATCATTTGAGTTTGGTAATCTTTTTTGAGTTTGAAAATGGCGGCCAGTATTGAAAGTACCATGTTAAGTTGAGAACACGGCAGAATTACCTAAGCAAACTTGCTTCAGCATCAATAAAACTTTGGAACAAGTTTACCGTAGCCCTACATTTGTTTGGTAACAATCACGTAGTAGAAAACGTATCTTTAATCAAACATGTTAATAATAAGTACAAACTTTTAATTTTTATCAAATGAGCAACGAAACGTTACTCGCTGATGATATATGTATTAGTAATATCTTTAGTTCGTCCTAGTCGACCTATCATGATGATAACTTGGCTATTGAAACACGTTGGGCATTTTTGATTTTGTATGGTATGTGGGTGTAGTTTTTATGCTACATGTCTTACCCCAGATCTAGTGCTTCAGGTTTTCAAGTCCGATGTCTTCCCGGTGTATTTCAAATTTGACAAGCTGAAATAAATTAAATGTTATTATGTCATAAGATTATTGCTAAAAGATCTATTCATGAAAATAAAATGTCAAAGTTATGCAAATTCAACAGACAAGTCAAGCAAAAGGGTGACGCGATAACCGAAAACATTGTTACTAACAAATCTTTTTTAATAAAGAAGAAATAGATTTGTTAAATAAAGGTTTGAAATATGACCTTAATCTGAACAAACCTCCGTTGGATAAACTCATAGTTGACATAGAAAATTCGATTAAATTATTAGATAAAAATTACAAAAAGTACGATAGATGAACTAGTAAAATCCAAATTTCAAAAAATAACCAGCAGGAGCCAAAATTTAATTTGGATCATTTAGATCGAATTGTTAAACATCTCAAAAGTAAAAATTGTTTCGACCTCAAGGCAGACAAAGGCAATTAGGTGATCATTTTAAACAACGAGGACAATTTTGGTTTAGTCAAGCAACTCATAGCATCCGGTCCTTATTCACTCATTACCAAATAACCCCTTTCTAAAGGAAATACTTCAATTAGGAAGGTTTTATTCACCCAGATAAGCCCACTGTCCTTCTACAACGACAGCATTTAGAATTCTATTTAAAAGCTAGAGAGGCAAGTTTAAATATGAAATCAGAGATGCACTGCTAAAATCTTCTTATTTAGATATCAAGTTAACTGTCAACAATCGGATTTCAGTTATTTTCGGTGTTTTATTTATTTTTAGAAACTTGTGAAATATTGTTATGGCAGGTGGTCACGATTTAAGACTTATCGGGTAAGTTTTCAGCCATGCTTTTTTAATTGTTCAATGAAAATTAGTCAAAATATATTTACTATGTATTAAACATACTATTCATGCAAAGATAGATTCAAATTCGTCTGTCTTTTTAAAAGGACAGTGGGATAATATGATGTCTTTTATTTTAGTGGGTTGACGTTCGATGAGCGGTTAAAGAGTTTGGAGGATGATGATTACTGTATACCAAGTACTTCTGTTAACATCAATATAATGTCTCCAGCGAACTCTTGTGATCCGGAGTGTGATACTGATGATGATGATAGAAATGAGGAACAAGTGAATATAGATGACGTACCTGGTATTCAGTTGCTTGCAGAGCCTTTTATTACCGAAACAGAAAGTGATGAAGAATGGGATGTGAATGACCTAGTTCCTCTCACCGAACTTCAACCTAAGAAAAAGTTCTGTCCATCCTAAGTGTCTAAATCAACTTATACGTGGAACAAAACATCTTTTAAAGTCCACTGCTGAATTCATAATGGTCTAAGATGAGATGGAAGTTACCAGAATATCACGTGGACGCTGCTGAACAAAATGCTTAAAAATTACATAAAGACCAAGACGATAAGCTTAATCACTATGGGTTCAGACGTTCTGTAGCTGTGTCACTGATAGAAGAATATGGTAGTAACAGAGGAAGTAAACGACTCAGAAGATCGCTTCCTTTAGAAAATTTGGAATTACGATTTTATCGTCTAGACCATTGCGTTGCAGAACAACAGAAACAAAAACGTAGAGTTCACCAAAAAAAGGTGTCAACGAAATGCTTAAAATGTAAAGTGGCTTTACATGTGTGATGTTTTGTTGAATACCATGCCATATAATTTTTTTACTTTGCAAAATTAAATAAACGAATGTCCTGTATACTAATTTACACTGTCCTTTTAAAGGGCAGCTATTTTCAAAAGAACCACAAACAGTATTTTCTTTTAAGTTACTGTCACCAATAGGGACAAGAATATCAAAGAAAAAGTATTTTTTTTACAAAAAAAGTTTCTGGGCATATCTGGGTTAAAATGTGAAGGAGTGGACGATTCTCTTCTATTTGGACTAACGGTATTCCTATTGTAGATAGCTTACGAAGTAATTTAGTTTTGGACGTAGTGTACACAAAAGTGAGAGCAAATCTAGAACGACGTGAAGAAGTTAAAAAGTTTAAGAAGATAAAAGTTTTGGACAGTCAATAGAGTTGTGCGTTAGACCACATAAAAGTTTGATGCTATTAGAAATACGTCTGCACTCCATTGATTGCAGATTAAAACACAGCAGCACAGACTCGTTGGGAGACCGGGTAGATATCACCAGATTTAAAAGATATGTATTTAAGAAACTTACGCTATACATTTTCCACAATCCGTTTATGTGTCTTGTATATGGGGTACCTTATTACGTCGCAGCGCTCTAACTTATATCTAACCGAACTGTAATAAAGGAAAAGTAAAGGTGTGATAGTATTAATGATTTACAATTTCTAATAATGAAGCCTAACGCTTTGGTGAAAGAAGAAAAAGTTTTATAAATATGTTCAGTAAACGTTAGATGACTATAAAATATAAGACCCAAGTCTTTATTAGTAACCCGTTGTAATATATCGATTTCAATTTGACAATCGCAGGAAATATAATAGCATTCCCTACAAATTAACAAAACTTTACATTTGCGATATTTAAGTTTAAGCGATTAACTTACACTAGTGAATGAAATATGTTATTAATCTTGAGGATAAAGTAAACGATTGTAGTAAATTGATTTACTGAGATCAAGAACAAAAGAAATAGAAGTGGTCCCAGATTGGATCCTTGAGGGACGCCTGGGGTTGCAAAATATCAGAGACAAACGAACCCATTGAAGGTAACATATTGCGGGCGAACAATCGCATGATCGATGGAGTCAAAGGCTTTGGTGAAGTCAGTGTACACAACATCAAGCCGACCTAAACAATCCAAAACCTGATGGTAGTAATTGCAAAAACAAACTAGATTTGTTACGGTACGTTTCATCGTATATAGAGCAATTTAAATTTTTTTTAAAAAGTTGTTAAAGGGATGGGTTTATAATTTGAAATCTCAGCCTCATCTTCAGATTTGTGAATGGGACATATATTAGTAACTTTCCAATAATCGGGAGAAGTGCTAAGGTGAGACCATAAATACCTTAGGGTACTTAACGAAATACAAAGGTATTCCGTCATAACCAGCAGTCTGTTTCTTTTTAACTGAGCGTTTTTTTCAAGCATTATCCATAGCTTTATACAAACCAATAAAAAAATAAACGAATGCTACTTGGCACAGGCATTACTGGCGGCTTCCCACCCACTCGACCACTCAGTGGCTAATGTTAATGGTACAGGTAAAAGTAACACAATCACACAAGGATAAATTAACACAAAATACGTTAAAGTAAACAAAGGAAAAAATCAGAGTATATTCCTGAATACGTCTCTGATTAATAGCTCGAATAATAGGAATAAATTCTTATTGCTAAGAATGTATGATAACGCCCATTGAAACATTTTCAGAGATACAAGTACATCGATATTTTTATGCTTGAATACCTGCTTGCGTTTTATCAGTTATTTATTAATGTTTTAACGTGTATTGATACTTCTAGCGTGATTTATTTAACAAACAGGGTAGTGCTCTAATTAGTTTTTACCAATTAACTGAAATTAGAATGAGAGGGTTATTTTTCTTCCGATTTACTTCCTATCCGTGAGTAGGGCAGACGGCTTTTCCAATGCTGTCATGGCGGGTAGAAGTGGCTACTGAATTTATTTACTTGTTTTTTAAAAGGGAAAATTTGATGTTGGAAATCGAGGTTTGTGGGTATTCTCGTATTAATTGCCTTTATACGGGAACGATTTATTCTTTTGCATAGGCTGTTACACGTCCAAACCGCACTAGGCGTCGTGTATGCTTACTAATGTAAGCGGGTTGCCAAGCCAGCTAACAGGGAGATGGGCGTGGTCGAAATAATAAGTAAAATGAATGATTAATACGCTCAAACACCTTACACCTAAATTCAAACAGCTCAGTCCGGGAAAATATGTCTCTAGGCGCCACCACAATCGAAACTTTGCTAAAATAATTGTCTTAAGCTGGATGTTAATTAACCCTACTTGATTGTGGAAAGTAGGATTGTGCTTACTCAGTAAACTCTTACACGAGGGTTCTAAAACAAACACTCGTCCAAAACAATTCAACTCAAACTCAAATATATTTAGTACTACCCAGGTTATTAAAAACTTTTTGAATACACCTCGTATACCAAAACTTCCAAAATAAAATTTATCACTCAAATTCATTCATGTAACCAACAGTTATATTTTCTACTATTAATGAATAAACTATTCTTCATTCAATGATCGGTAATTAATTTTAAAATTCTAACATGAACGATATCTTTTAAATTTAATTTACTTTTATAACACTTCTGAATCGTATTTGACATTCGTAAATATGTAAGTTCTCAAAACTCATCTCTTTAGTTATACTTAATGAAATTTTAATTAACAGCTGATCCGTCACTAGTGCATTGCGCTAATGAAACTAACATGAAAATTTTTGCAATCAACCTGGCAAATATAACTTTCAGGTTGTTCATTAATCTTAAAATCCAAAATATGCAAAGTTTACATTTTAACTTGTCAAAAACTACTAGGTCACCAATTAAGTAAATCGTCACAAATATGTCTCATAACTGGCTAAATAAACAACAGAATAAAATTTAACGATAAATATATATTGTCCTGCATAAAATAATAAACAAATGACAAAGAAACAAACACAAATATATTTACATATACCACAACAACGTGGTTGAAAATCAAACCACACGTCACTGTCAATATAATTTCTGCAAAATTCTTACTACTAACAACCCAAAACAACATAACTCGAGAACGATTATCTTTTCCTTCAAACTAATTAATAATTACAACATTACGCAAATGAACTAAACAAAAAAAAGATAATCGTGCTTTACTAAATTTTCAAAGTACTTAAATATAATCTTACTTAAAATTGTCCATTAATCCTACGCTTTTCTTTCTTCTTTCTTCCGTAAATCAATTATTTGTAGTCCATTTGTATTCCTTAAATTGCCTGAAGGCACATAACCAGTGCTTCACAATTTCACAAACACTTATTCCTTTCTGTACTCACAAATAGTCCAATAACACGTAATAATCTGCACGTTTGGTTGCCTCTTAAAATTTCTAGCAACCTTTAGGACAATTAGCCCTTCCTTACACAAATAAACTTTTAATGTCAATAAAATTACCTTAACATTGGCTTAATTTACTACGAAAATTTCGTTTACTTAAAGGTGGTCCCATAAATAATTTTAACTCAATATCGGTACAAGAACACGCGCTGCACTCAACACTAACGTAATAACTGTTAACTTTTTATAAATCTGCTTACGCACTTTTACTTTCTTGAAAATAAACAAACTAATTTTATCTTCAACTCAATTTAATTAATTGTTTTATTTATGAATGTCTTATACGATTCATCCCTTTCGGGTAGCAGTTGTTTAAACAATGACTGCCTTAATATTATTCACAAATATAACTCCAACTTAACCCATTCTAAGCCACATACACCTCGCGGTCTCCCAACATTCACCACAAGCAACAGCCAAACGAAAAAGCTCCGTCAATCCTGACTTTCCTATTTATACCTCAGCCATCCATCTTTAAACATGTCTTCCTTCCGCTATATTCTCCAATAGTATTCATTCAAAATTTCATAGTTCCAACTGATGCTACCTCTATACAACCACGCTCATAACTACAATACATCGCCATATTTGTTTTACTTACAAATTTTACAATTACTTCATGAAGAAACTTTTCGTCATCACATTCATTCAGTAGCCACTCTGGACCATTACACAACTTTTAACATTTATCTCCAACCTGCGCTCGATCTCCTTCCGCAACATTTGCAAAAATAAGTACCGTCTAAGGTCTCAAATCCCATATATCACGTATTCTCAAAACTATTGCACAACATTACGAAAACTTTCTAAAATTAACACTTAAACATACCCAATCTTTTCTACATATTTTCTAAAACATTCTACACTTATACACTTCACATCTTCTGGCAAAGATTACTCATTTATCTTCCAACATTCCATTCTTACGGTAGCAAAACAGTAGCAACATTGCAAATTGTCCCATCGACAAATTTCTTTCACATTTACATTCATCAGAATCTATTTATTCCAACACCAATGTCTCTATAACATTCAAATACACGTATCTACATACTGAATTATATTTCTCCAAAATTTCCAGTGGCGTATCATACACCCACATACATTATGCATATACACAAAGAAAAAATTTTTTTTCGTTTAAACTCAATACACTCGTACTTAAAACACGTAATACACGTCATTATAACATCCTACATACAGGGTGCGTCAACGCAACCTGACAAGGCTTGTAAATTTCTTGTACTAGGAAAGGTGTACATGGTGTTTGAACCTTAGGGATCAATTAGTCTACTGGAATATTTATATTTTTACACAAGCAGTGGATCGCAACGCGCAATTACGCAAAGTGAGATAATTTTAATGCTCACTTTTATATACGTAAATTCTACGGCGTGGAAATTTATAACAAGAAATAATCGTGTATACCCTGGTCTAGTTGATCGTTCTCCTTCCCAGTCTGAGGTGGCATGTAAGTACACCTGGGCAATTAATTCCATTGCCTGCTTGTGGGATACTGTGGGGTCGGCAGAAATTAGGCAAACAACTTTTCTCTCCCACGGTGTAAGTAGATAACGAATCCAGAAACTAAACTCCCGCCGTTACGTTCTCACCGCTCGGTATTTCAATTCAATTCAATTCAACAGTTCATTAAATGTCTTGATAATTAACAATAGATAATATACAGAGCACATTTAAAATTAATTATAATATACAAAGTATCGTGTTTGTGTTGGTTATGCGCTGCTCAGGAGTCATCGTCCTCTTTAACGCGTGGGTTGTGTGATTGTTGGGTTACTTGATGTTGTTGTTATGCCTGTTGACATCGTGTTGTGTAGTTGTTAGTTTCATAAAAGGAAGATCGTTGTGTGGTTGTTAAAAATGTTGGAGATGGTGCTGCGTCGGTGGTTCCGTCATCTCTCGGCTGGTGTATGTGGTAGTGCTGCATAGGATATCTGAAATAAAAAGAAAAACGTTTAATCGTCACAGTTGCCTGCACAACAATAGCGGGGCTATTGTTGTGCAGTAGTAGGGTGGAGTTTCTGTATCCAGAGGCGGTATAGAGCAATGAGGATATTAGATTTAGGACAGAAAATACTTATGAAGGTATACTTATCCGAGGCATTCCTTCTGTTCACCGTTCCGGAGAGTGGTTATCCAAAAAGAGCACACACCTCCTGAGTGCGCGCAAAGATCACTCCCTGCAGGTCAGTCGCAGTTTGCGCCTTAGCTAGTGCGGCTGCCACCTTGCGGATAACAGGTAGAGTATTCGCCAAATCTAAGCTCTAGACAAAGCGTAGAATGGCGTCGAGCCATAATGCGGGTGGACCGGGCGTTTCTTCGACTGCTGCCATAACTGCATTGGGTACTTCTCGCTACCGCTGACCGTCGCTTTGGCGTAACTAACGCCGGTTCGCTGTTGAGAGGGTGTCGCTGTCGGCGGCGTCCTCTTCTGTCACTGTTGGCGTGGTGCGTCGGAATGATTCCACTGGAGCTGCGGGAGACGTGGGAACTCCGGACATCCCCAGAAGTTGGCCGGGTGGTCACCACCGCAGTTCACGCACCTAGCCCGGTCGGTACGGGGTTTAGCGCATTCGCTGGAGTGGTGATTTCCTGCACACAGCGTGCTGCCGTTCTACAGCTACGCTGTGTGTGACGGAATCCCTGGCAACGGTGACACTGTCCGATGCCGTACTTCTGCCTCAAGTCTTCGATGGAAACACGAATTGAACCACATACTCAACCTGCCGGATCTTCCTTACGTCCTTCTATGTTGGGAATGCCACCAGCAGAAGCGGTATAGGTATTCTCCCTGGTAACGGTGGCTTCCATGGCTTCCGCGCGTTGGCGGTTGGTGTGGGCGTGGTCGGGCAGTCCAACGATATCTTCTTTGGCTGCTTCTTCTATACCCGGAATGCTTCGTCGGGCGATGATTCGTCCTTTGTGTCGTTGTTCATCGGTGGCGCGGCTACTACGGTTGCGGTAGCCGGAATCTCTTCTGTCTTCGGTCTGCCGACCTCATTAAACTCTCATAACTTTCTCCATATAGGCGTTACTCGCTGATGATACATACATATTATAGTTTTTTTTAGTTCGTCCTAGTCTACAACTGAAAGCTTACCCATTGACAAGCGTTTTTAATTTTGTGTGTGCGTGGGTGTATTCTGTAAACTACACGAATGTGGAATAAACCAAAACTTTATTGCTGAGGTGCATACAACATTTTTCCGTAACAGAAATCATTTAGTAAAAAGGTTAAAACATTGATCAACATTGTGACAGGTAGATGACATCGACTTCGCATTACTGTACATGTACATGTTGTTGAGAATTTTTTCTAAAATTATGTAGCGTTTTTTGGACTGGGTACCATCATAAAATTTTTGTGTAAATTTAGTTGAATACTTAACAACAAGAAGACTGAAACTGTAGTAGAATAATTAGCCCATATCGTAATGCGATATAAGAAGTCGTTTGAAGTTATCGCTCGATGACAACAGCTTTATTACTTTTGATAAATTAATTCTATAATTATAACAATTAATACTCCATTACAATTTTCCTCCAAAGAAATATTTCCATAATACATTGTCTAGCTTTATTTCGTATATTGAGAATATAATAGGGTAGATATAATTTCTCTTCAGAACAAAAACACCAACGTTATTGTTGCTTTCATTTAAGATTTAAGATCACGAAGTTTCATCATTTACAAAATTAAGACATTTCTTAGTTATACCTTACAATCGTAAAGTAATACTTCCACAAATTTGTTATGCAAATGTTCCTTCTCTGAAATAACGTATATACGATGTTGGTATGGATGGACTGTTTTAAGGTTTAATACGTATTTAGTCTTTTAGTGTTCGCTTACTAAACTAAGTGTATATTTTACATGTAGTAAAAGTGCAACATTTGTTTCTCTATTTGAAAATTATATCTCGCTTTTCTTGCTATTTGTAAATGGGGGTGTCTTAGTATCCCTACTTGCTATAAACTATATGTTATAACAGACACTTATAAAAATTACTAAACTTTTTATCCTGAGTTGAGCAAACTTCGTTTGTTAATGTGTTGTAGTAACATACAAAACTTTTTTGCTGAATTAACTTGGTGTAATCGTTGTGATACTATACTAGGTACAATAAGGTACCTCACTTAAGGTTTAGCAATATACCATACATTAATATGTTTTAAAACCAAACCACATTCTTGCATGAGTGCTACACTCCTTTTATGCCAATAATAAGTGAAAAAAACATACAACTGATTGGATACAGGGTTTTTTAAACCGTCTCTGGACGGATTTGATACATTGCCACATCGGATCAATAAATTTGCAAGTATCTTGACAAAAAAAATTGTCAAAATACTATTTTACGGTAGAATATACAGACTGTCCTAAATCACTTACACTTATTACAAGAATGTTATGTTTAATAATATTTAATGTAACACATATCGTTACTACAATAAAATAGCTTTCAACAGCAAGTCTTCAAATACATACTCCTAATTGTAATAACAGGCACTTTCATTGCGTTTTACTTTATTTAGTGTTTTTTTAACAATTTTTAAAACTGTTCTTCTTACTGATGACGATAAATAACTACAATTTATCCTAAAATACACGATCCATAAACCTGAAGATAAATATTTGGATTTTCCAACATCGGTTAATCAGCCATTTAAAAAGAAAATTTTAATAAAATCTAAAACCTTAATTACAATTTGGTTTAATTAGCACTAATATTTCAAAATATAATTCTACAGTGTTTTATACAAATATTTATTTTTCTTCGAGTTTCAATACACCATATATCATTATCAAGATAAAATAAGTACTTATGGTAACATCATTAAAGTTAAATTTCTACATTTTTATTATGAAATTTATGTTTATATACGAATGTTTACTAATTTATTGTATGTTAAACATTCGAGTAAAATACAGAAGTATTAATTTATTCGAAAAGTTACAACCAATACTGCATAACTTTCGTTACAAACAAACTTAATACTTATAACAAACAAAATAGTTCTTAATTCGAAATAAAACTAAACAGTACCACTCATAAAGAACTGATTCACTTCAACTCGATTTCGCTTAGGTATAAGTAGTATATTTTAACGCTTTTTTCGTACTTTTAATACATCAACATTTCAGTTTTTATTACAGAAAGTGCTCTGAATCTGACCAAACCAGAATTTTAACGCTTACTGAGTAGTATATAAATTTTGAAAGAAGGCCGAAATAATTTATATGTTAGTAACATTTAAAAAATGTCTGACTTGCTGGTAAATATGTGGATAACATTGCTACACTCATTCCTAATGTATTCACAGTGTAAGTATGGATTATGTATTCATTTAATAACTTAACAATGAAAAATCTGGAAGACCGGAACTGTGGCAGGATCTGTAACAAACAAAATACACCCACGTACCACACAAAAAACACCGAAATTATTTCCACAGCTACGTTATCATCATCAGTGGTCGACTAGGGCGAACTAAAGAAAATTTCTAATATATATATATATATATATATATATATATATATATATATATATATATATATATATATATATATATATATATATATATATATATATATATATATATATATATATATATATATATACTCACCAGTAACGCTTACAATTTTTACAATTAATTTTGTAAACTCCCGACCTATCCTGCTTATCTACTTTACCTTTTGGATTGCCTAAAAGAGTTTACAAACTATTATCTGAAGTAGCGACTGTTTTAAAATTAATTTTGGAAAGGATTTTAGATAGACCTTTTGTATAAGCAGGATGGTTTGGTAACTTTACATACTTTCTTCCTGTTTGTTCTCTCATCCTATGTGTTTCTTCCCTAACTATATTCATAACCACTTTATCTGAAAACCCATTATACGCAGAAATTTTTTTCTTATTATTTTGAACTGATCGAGGAAAATTAAGTAATCTATGAACCAAAAAGTTAAAAGACGCGAGTTTATTCTGTCTACAGTGATTTGAATCATTGGTTATGAAACTTTTAGTGCTTGTTTCCTTACTATAAATATCTACATCTAGTTTACTACCATTTTTTGTTATCAGAGTACCAAGATACGGGAGACTGTTATTTGGCTCTATCTCAACGGTATATTTAATTGTGGGAAATTTAGAATCTAAGTTTCTAACTTAACAATGAGTATTGCTTTTTTTTAAAGTACACCAATACAGCTAACAATAAATCTCAGTTTTTATGTACAATATCCAAAACTTCAGCATATTATTATTCGAAGATCAGGCTTTATTTCAACGTGAGTTTTCAAACAGTACGTGATAGAAGTACAACGTTATGTTTACACGACTAAATAAATGTAAATTTCTACTAGGCAAACAAAATCAAATATACAGTTTCCAGGTAATTAGAAACAAATAAAATGCCTTATTTGTAATAATTATTTCAAAATGGAGCAAGAATAATGTGTTGATGTGTAAAAGGAGCATGACTTATTTAATAATTTATATATCAAAGTTGGGCATTAATGTTATCTATGTTAAATTAACTTAACGCTTCATTTGAATGATCGGTTTCTATGACACCAAAGCTTTATCGCACTTCATAATAACGCCAAAATTTGGTAGGTAAACCAAAACACGTTTCGTTACATGTAAATTTAGATAATTTTGCTTTTCATTTAATTAGCTTGCTAATATCGTCCTACTGACAAGAACCATCAAATAGTAATTGCATTTGGGTTGCCGTTAATATATTTACCTATATTAAGTGATTATTCAACAGTAATAAAGCAATGTGGTCTTTGAACTGTTTATTCACATAATTATTAAACTTCATGGCTTATAAGGTGTACATCTACATGAAGAATGGTGTATTAAATAAATTCATGTTCATTTATTGTATTTGTATCTACTTTTACTATACTGAGCTAAAATTGAAAATGCTATTATTATTCAAACTCTATTAAATGTAACTCCTGAACAATTCTTAAAGATATTACCACTACGGAGGACGATAGCTGTAACTGTTATCAGAACGTACAGATTTATGTAAAATATAAATATAAAAACACACCAATAGTAAACCCAAGTATTCGGGATTTACTGTTTTCTGTTGGAATAATTTTTGTAGTTGACGATACACAGGGTGTCGCGGGAACTGACGCACATCCGAAGACATGGGGTAGAGGACAACAATTCGAGTTGTTTGTTTTTTTTCTTCGTTTGAGTGCTGCAGTGTGGTAAAGGTTCTTTTGAGCAATCAGTTTTTTTTTAGGTTTTTATAGAAACGGTACGTGATAGCTGGAAACTAATGACACTTTTACTACTAATATCAGTGGTGTTAATTTTTTTTAAGTCAAAACATCTCCAATCGTTGTCCTCTACCCTATATCTTCGGATGTGCATCAGTTCCCGGGAAACACTGTATACAATAACCACAATTTATATTTAAACTTTTTACTCTACCAATAACAGTCGTTTAAATTGTTGACAATGTCTTCAACATAAATCTGGTGTCAGCTCTAATGATAGCAAAGTGGGCCTGCCGATTGGTATAAAATGGTAAAACACTGTGATTTAGCATCTTTAAGATTGTATTCGAACTGAGAGGTCGTACTCTCCGAGTAATTAAAAAAAAAAGAAATATAGCTGTTTAATAATTATTTAATAATAATAATTAGAAAAAAAGAAGTAGCGTTCTCACGCTAAATCAACTGGTAAACGTACATCGCAGTTCGCCTCTTCTAAGTTAGGTCTGTCACTGCTTGAATACAGACAATACGAAGAAGCCATTACGGTCCAGGCAAGAACTACAGCCAGTCCCAGCAGCCAAAAACCGAAGCACAACCAACAGAAGACACGAAAAAGCACAAGAGCACGGTACACGGACACCTTGTAGCGACGTTGGAGAACAAAAGCGGTTTAGCAGTTAATAAAAACCTTTATTAATTTAGTTTTATTTTAACATTTGCTTTCCTCCCTTTCTATTTGGTCTCCGACTACCAAAGCCCTCTTTCCTCGAGGTGTGGGGTTGCATCTCGGCAAAGACCCTTCCGCACACAGATATTCTCACATTTTCGTTCCTAAATTCGAACTAACAACAATCGAACACACCTTCGCCTGACGCACAGGCTCACACGCCACTGCCTCCTGCATTTCAACCACCTCTATACACTTATACATTTTTACACTATCGAGCACCTCAACGAAACCCACAAAACTACGCAGAACATGCACGCAAACCCGCCTTGTTACTTGCACCCTCGCAGTCCCTAATTATACCCGCTTCTCCTGCACAACCTCGAGGTATTGCATCCGCAATATCCCCAAAGCCATAAACACCCAAAAATCATTATTCAATTCGTTAAAATCCTTCAACTTCTCGTGGTTGAAATTGATATTCACTACAACCAAACCTGTCTGTTCGAAATTACAGCTCAGGCTGCGTCATCACTTTGGCGATCGCACCGTTACCCTTACGCAACTCTCCGGTCCCCGTTCCTCCAACTCCACTCCTGCGTGAAGTGTTATGTCGACAAGGATATCCAGACCAAAGAGATCCTCGATTCGACAGCTTTCTATCTGTACGAAAGGCCACCAACGTCCCAACTTCCTTAATCCCCGTCCCAAATCACACTCGATTTCTTCCTTGCAAAGGGAATCACTATGTTCGGGCGACACCACCGATGCGAATCCTCTTTAATCCCACCACTCTTTCCCAAGTATTGCTCTAACTGCACGCAGGTTGGCTATACCACTGATAAGTATTCTATGCGCTCCGTCCTTGGCCCCAAATTTGGCGAACATCACAGAGATCCCCTCCACGAACCCAAACTGCAACAACTACGGGACCCCCACCTACTCACTCTAGCGCAAGAAGCGGCGGGAACTTTCCAATTCGCCGCCCAAGGCGGCTATCCTAGACTCCATCCTGTCTTCCGAAGTGTCCGACTCGGAAGACACCGCACACTTAAAACTAATCACACCACACAATGAACCACTTACCATTGAGCATTTCCTCCAAAACCTTACACATCCTGTTGGGCATGTTTCCCGACGAACGTGTTTGCATCAATCGTGTCCTCGACGATACCTCCCGCTCCTACTTTCAACGGAGAACACTCTGATGCATGTCAGCCACGCGTTCGAAGATTGCCGTTATCCGAGAATCCACTTCTTAACACAAGGACATTCACCGGAAACGCCACTTACTTAAAAGTTACTCCACTAACACAACATATACATCCTCTCAATTACTGAAACACGGCTAACAGACAGATGCACTTTACTTTACTTTACTTTACTTTAACACTTATCACTCCGACCTAATAGTCGCCATGGAACCGCTCCTATTGTCAGAAATTGATTCTAGTCCACCCGCTTTTAACTTCCTCCGCGCCTACAGCACCTCGAATCTGTTGCTGTGACGGTGTATCTTCCCACTCCTATTGTTTTCTTTTCTTACTACAAGAGCCCGGCTACAAAACTCTTTCTGATAACCTCCTAATTTACAGTTCTAGCCTCCCCAACGCAGGAATCTTAGGTGACTTCAATGCCCGCCATACGCAATTCGGTGACACCAGAAGCAATGCCAACGTAATCAGGCTATCATCTGCCTTGTTACAATTGTCGATTTCTCAAACGCAGAAAGAAATGTGTTCTCAATACAATCGACTCAACGCCTTAATCAGGTGAGAAACAAAGGAACACACCGAAGACTCCTGGACCAGTAACCTACCAGCTAGATTACCGGAATTGACAAATCTTCTGGCAATAGTTCAATATAATGGCACCAAGAAAAGTAACCTCCAAATTCCATCTCACAAGTCTACAATCTGCACCGATCAACGGTAGGTTGATTTCTTTGGTCTTCACCTTCAATTCATTTTCCAATCCCCGGAAAATCCCCAGTTTGACACCCAATTCAAGAAACTACTAGAGAGTTCCCTTAAAGAATTCCGTAACCTTAACCTTCCTGAAATTGATTTGGACAAAGAGTTCCTTCTATACGCGCATCACACACGACCAGGTTAAGCCATATTTCAAAGGACACAATTCAGCCCCAGGTTAAGACGGCCTTATGTTATTCACCGATATTTACAACAAATTCTTAACACTATCCCACTTCCCGACGGACGGGAAATCAGCTTCCACCGTCGTGATACCAAAATCGCACTCCGGCCATACCATGCCCTCCTCCTATAGACCCATTTTTCTCCTAATCTGCCTCGGAAAATTCGTTGTGCAGATTCTAACCAGGCTACTTAGAGACCACCTAACAGCCAATTCAGCTTTCGTCCGTGTCACGATCCCTTATTGAAGCAGCTTATGGGTACCACTAGAGCATTCAATCGCAAGCAATGCAACCTGGCTGTGTTCCTGAACATTAAGCAAGCATTTCATAGGGTCTGGAATGCCGGCCAGTAATGCTACAGTAATGCTTCCCTCGCCCTAAATAACGAAAGACTCAACTCCAACACGAATTCACTTATTTAACAATACTTTTCACCAAAATCCTAAATTGTCTCCCCGGTTTACAAAGAACACTTAACGGGATACGAAACCGAGCAAACCTAAACACTACAACACCAACAAAACATACATACGCCCTGTTATCGATTTCCGAGCACCCATATACACAAACATAACCCTAACCACCTCTCTTCTATAGCTTCTTGTGAACGCTGAATACCTAGACGCATACACAGGCTATTTTTCAAGTACACTAACGACGTCACAATATAATACGCAAATATACCACTCATCACAAATAGAATACAGATATTGCAATGAAACTTTGCACAAAAAAGAATTTTCGGCGTCACAATTCCAACAACACACAGCACGTTACACCTAAATCGCGCACACATTTAAACTCAATAGTATATTCAAATAAAATCAAAACATTTTTTCTTTTTTTTTAGAAACACCTAAAAAACTAAAATCATGATTGTGAACTATTCAATATCTCAAAACAACGCAACACCATAAAGAAAAGATTGGCCAGGGCTGAAGAGAAGGAGATGGTGATTGCAAATACTTTATATTATATTCTGATACATGGTTGCTATGGCGAAGTGGGAGAAGAAGCTCTCTGATGACGAATAGGCCAATACTATCTAAAACGGATTGCAAGACGACGAGGATATTTTAGACTTCGATAAGGATATCGATTCGGAATATGATGATCATCAATTAGTAGCAAGCGGAGGTGATGATTGTCAGTCTGTAGATGAAGACACTGATCCTGAAATTCAAAGAGGTGAAACAGATTTTTGTTTCGTGACGAAAGATGGTTCAATACTGTAAATGGAAAGCAAATAATTGAAGGACCTCACAACGCATTGCTTTCTTTTCACCGACAACAAAATTGTGGAACGTTTATCAGCATCACCAACAAGGTAGCTGTTGTGTCCCAACGTCTAGAAAAAAAAATCTGCGATATTACTGTGTTGTATGCATTTTTTGCATTATTATTTACAGCTGGTCATTTGTGTAAGAATGACACCAATTACGATACTTAGTGGAAATCACTGTATGGACCTCCAATTTTTCGGGCGACCATGCGCCAAAAGCGATTCAAGAGTTTATTTACATTTATAATATTCGATGACAAGGATACTAGATCTGAGAGACGTAAATCTAACAAGTTGACGCCCATATACGAGATATGGGATGGTATCAATGCAAATTAAAGTATTAAATCATTTTTCTACTACCGTGCGTAATGTACTAACCATAAGATTAAAAAAAAGTTTTTTAAGTACTGGATAAAATTAACTTACTTCGCCCATTTACGCACTATATGCGTAAAGTAATTTACAACTTCCCTTTTAAACTTAACTCATATAAGCTTTACATTCGCCAAAAAATAGTCAGTTTACAGATATGTTTTTTAGTTTTTCCGGATGTCTCTCTTCAAACAAGCATTATGTTGCTCTAACAATTCGATTGTACTCTCCATAAATGATAATTAAATTTAAGTCCTACTTATGTTAAATAAATTTTTACGTTCTTATTGTTCAATATTGTTGATATTTAGAATAAATGCCTTTTGTATTGACTTGTATGAATTATTACTAATTTTAAAAATTTCATTTTTTCTAAAAATACTTTTCATTATGAAATAATACACTTCGGTGCAATTATTTTATTGATCACCTTATTTTTTTTTAAATATCTCACCAAACTATGCTAAATAATTAATGACATTTAAGTGACGTTTAAGGGTTTGGTTTCAAAGCCACCCTGACGGTTAACCACCCCATTATTTTAGTGACCGCAATAATATCCAAATAACTTCAAATCCGTAATATTTAGGTATAGGGAATGTAAATACCAATTGAAAAGGAATTAAAAATGGCTGGATTGGCATAATAAAACAGATGGTATTCCATTTAAAATAAGCTAGTTATTTGATTTTTAATTTGTCACAGTTGGTACAGTAATTTTAGGCACCTTGTATAAATCAAGCTAGCTTCCTTATATCCCAGATATTCGATTATATTTCGTGATTTATCTATTAAAATTTGAACTTCCTAGGTGAAAAACTAACGGAGATATAATGGAGTAAATGAAACTAAGTTTTTGATAATTTTTGTGAAAACTCAAGATATCTCGAAAACTATTAAATATAAGGATAGGTATGCTAATGAAAGTTACCCTTAAATTTAACGTACAATCTGAAAATAAAAAATGGCACATTCCGTTTAAAAAAAGCGAGTTGACGTCGACTTCCGGTAGAACCAGAAGTCGCACAACATTGACAATATATATTTTAATCGATTGGAAATTGCGAAAAACCCCAATATACAAATTTTGAGAATTCTAATACACGCAGTACTCTAGAAACGTCTAATTGAAGGTCTACGTGTGATACCCTGTGTATCTATATATATATATATATATATATATATATATATATATATATATATATATATATATATATATATTGAGTACTATATTATTCTTTCTGTTTCTCTTCGCCTCCTCGTACCACTTTAGAAACCTTTGTAAAACAATGTTTTGAAGTAATACTGTTTAAATAGGTGAAAATTTATTATGCCATTATTGCACCATTATAGTTCAATTTCAAGCCTCCAAATTTTTCATTTCATATGTCATAGGCAACCCAACGTAAAGTTTTACATGAAAAATTACGTTTTGTTACGATCGAGTATACGAAGTTGTTGTTTCATGCGCACTCTATCCCTATATTTTAGTATTTTTTTTACCGAAAATGACATGTTTATTAGCTACTCATTAAACGATATTTTGGTTTGTCAGTTGAAGTAAATAAAAAAAAGTAATATCCAGCAAATCACGCTAAAAGTGATAATCAATCACAATTACATCTGAAATATTAGATGCACTATTACTACAATATTATGGTCACTTAGTAAAACCGTTTTTAAATGAACGTAGAAAACAAATTGTATGCAACTCGTGCAAAAAGTATTCACTGCACACGACATGTTGTTCTATTCGTCCTAAAAACCTAGTTGGACAAACGTAATTCGCGTGTAATAAATATTCACTTTTTTCACTTGTTATATAAATAACTATAAGGCCCAGTTTCATGTTTTATTTAAGAATTCTTAATCAGTCTGAGTTGTTACTGATTTTTGTTTAAGGATTCACTTAACATTCCTCACACATGCATTATACGTTAGTGCCTTGTTTATTAAATATACACAACCAGATTTATGACATATAACATTCTGCATTATTTGGTCGTTGATAGTTAAGTGTTCCTTTCTACTGATAAAATAGTTTTCTGGTTACAATACTTTCTATCGAAGTCATGTAACAATATTTACTGCAAACTCATTGCAGAGAGTTGCACTATATTTTTACAGGAGTCTTTTCAAATAAGTATTTTTTTAAATACTTCTTTGCAGATAAGCAGTCGTCTACAATTGTAATGAAAATGAAATTTAGTACACTACAACTACAGTATTTGCCTAAAGATTCTAAACCACGGATTACTTGATGAACAAATGTGATGAAAAATTGCAGGTAAATTTCTGAGTAAGCAATAGGTATCTTTGTACACATAACCTTAGTAAATGTAAATCACATAACGTAAAAGCGACAAATCAACCAATGATTAATACGAGGCTCAAATATACATTATAAATACATGGTGTTTTCAATTATAACATAGCAGTTATCGGTGCAGTTAGCTTCCTACAGCTTTCAATTTGTATAATATTGATCGCTAACTCTTCTCAAGTGCAATATATTAATCCAAACGATAAATAAAATTAGATTGCTTCTACACTTTCATATGCAATTGTGAATATTAATAGCTTAGATTATAAAAAAAACCCGAATGAGGTCGTTGATACAACTATTACGGACTTGCAAAAGTGGGATCAGATCTATCTGATTTTAGAATTCAACGTGTTTGACATAGTATTAAAGTTTCAGTATAGCCTGACAAGGGTTTGTACTCGAAAAATAATAAATGTAGCGTGGTATGCATATAAATCCCACAATTTATTCATACATAAAATTCGATTCCAGTCGATACTCTTTTGAATATAGTGCGACACTTTTATGGTAATTGCAATATATTTGGTATCCATTTGAATCAAATATTTTAAAACTTGTATTATACATTTTATATAAAATTTGTTTTTGTTTTTGTAATAATAAGGCAGATTGAATATCGGTTATTTCTGTTTGGATGATTGTGTTCCCGGTTTTTTTAATTAATAATTATAATAACAATTAATTATTTAATCCAAAAAATAATTTACTTTAAAATTAAATTTTTAATAGATGTTAATCTTGGCATGCAGGTAAGGTATAGTCGAATAAGTAATACTGAAACTATAGCTGCAGATTTCAATAATTTCAATATTTCAATAATTGTGTTACATGATTATTATGTTAAACTAAGTTTTTTTAGACATCCAGCTTATCTACTTTGCAGAAATCTGTATTTTTTTCAGAAAGTGGATAATGGTACTATGAAACACTAAATAAGATGTAAACTTCCACGCTAGGATATTTCGGATGTGCCATTCACGTCAATGAAATAACATTTTGCGCCCCAATAGGAAATAAGTTGTAGCAAACTATTGGATAAATCACTATTTTCTCATTCAGTAACTAAGCGCCATTTGGCGTTATTAAAGTAAAATTTTGCGCCCTTATGGGAAGACAATATAATACTACATTGACACGGCTAACTTTACAGCCATGTACTTCCGCATATTCCAAATTTTTCTTCTGCAGTAATTAAACACCTATTATTCGGCCGCTAAAATAAAATTTTTCGCCCCTATAGAAAGTTTTAAATATTTCATTGATACGGGTAACTTCACAGCCGTGAACTTCCGCATAAATCTATGTTTTATGCAATAATTTGGCGCCAATTATACGTCGCTTTGCGCAGTTAAAATAAGATTTTGCCACCATAGGAATAAGTTATTGTAAAAGATACATCGACAAGGCTAACTTCATAATTTTATAAACTTAACCTTTCCTTGCGCCGTAGTTAGGCACCCGTTATGCGCTATTTTGCGCCGTTAAAATCAAATTTTGCGCCTCTACAGGAAACAATTTATTACATCAATACGGTAAACTTTACAGCCGTGAAATTTTGCATTAATCAATCTTTTCTTATGCAGTAACTAGGCACTAATTATGCGGTATTTTGCGCCGATAAAATAAAATTTTGCACCCTACAGAAAATCACTAGGCTAACTGCATATGCTCATATATAAATTAAATTTTTCTTGTACCGTAATTAGGCCCCATTATGCGCTGTTAGAGTTCAATTTTAGGCAGTATACAACGGTAGTTGGGCATGTGTTAGGGTGAGAGTTAATATTGAGCAAGGAGTGCGATAAGGCTGTGTTCGTAACTGTGGTTGTTCAATGTATACATGGATAAATGTGTTAGACAAGCATGTACCGATACAAATGTGAACAAAACTAAGATTGTGGGGTTCAATCGGGAAGCTGGAAAGAAGAGTAGAGTATTTACTCTGCAAGATGAAATTGTGGAGCAAGTGGACGAGCTGGTATATCTAGGTAGAACGTTTACTGCAGATGGTACATTGAGGGCGAGATTGGACTGACCCTTCGCCCTTGAAGGAAAGTGATTGGAAGTATGTGGACGATAATGAGAGAAGAAAGCTTGAACCTAGCTGCGAAACGAGCAATATATAACTGCGTGTTTGTCCCATGTATGGAAGTGAGACGTGGGTATGTCAAAAAAAAGCACGAAAGAAAAATAAATTCCGTGGGTATGAGATTACTGAGAAGCACATGTGGTTAAAAGAGAAGAGGCAATATGAAGAATGAATGCATAATGGCGGAATGTGGCGAAGAAAATACGATGATGGATAGATGTAACAGTAGTACATTACGTTAATTTGGTCACATTGAGAAAATGAACAACACAAGATTAACGAAGTAAATATATGTGGGTGAGGTTAGGGGAAAGGCCGGCCCTTATAAGAAAAAGTTTATAAAATTACACTGACACGGGTAATTTCACAGCCGTGAACTTCTGCACAACTCATTTCTTTCTTATGCAGGTTCCAATTATGCATGTTTTGCTACGTTAAAAAATTCGCGCCCCCATAGTAAATAAGTTATTGCAGAAATTACATTGACAAGGCTAACTTCATAGCCTTATTAGTGAATTAATCTTTTCTTGCACTATAATTAGTCACCTGCCTCTTTTTGTAAAATTTACATCTATACCGTTAACCTTCCAACCACGAACTTTGGAATAAATCATTTGCTTCTTATGCAGTAATTAGGCGACCATCATGCGCTGTTTGCGCCGTTAAAGTTAAATTTTGCGCCTCTATAAGATATTATAAAATTACACTGATACGGTTAACTTTAAAACCACGAAGTTCTAAATAAATCATTTTTTTCTTATGCACTCTATTCATTGTTTGTGCCGTTAAATTAAATATTGTGCGTAGTTATTGTAAAAATTATATCAACACGCTGTAATTAGACCGTTAAAATTTAATTTTGTACCTTTAAGAAAGAGGTTATTACAAAAATTACATCGAAAGGATAACTGCACAGCGACGAACTTATGAATAAGTTAATATTTTATTTTACGATAGTTAGGCACCTATTATGCTCCGTTCAAATTATTATATTATAGTTATTGTAAAAATTCGTCCATTAAATAAGGTTATCGTTATAAATTACTTATGAAATATTCTACTGTACAAACTACTACTTCATTTTAAATCTATGAATCTACGTTTTAAATTCATAGTGTTGCTTATCCACTACAATGCAG
>JARFJB010001942.1:3639566-3719566 GCA_036346205.1 Vesta saturnalis
TTGGGCCTTATACAGCAAAAAGGAGTTGTCAAGAGGTAAAGTACTGCTTAGATCTGTACAAAAGCCTATTTTACGAGCAGCTGTTTTGGTAGCTGACAGAAGATGGTCAACCCATGAGAGATTTGAAGATACAGTCATACCCAAAAGCAAAGCAATGGATGGGGTTAGTTGTCGAAGAAATAAGGTCGTTTATGTACAGCAGAAAAGTGTAGGCGCTATAACGGATCCCTGTGGTACGCCCGCGTTAATGCTAACTTCTTTTGAAAAAAGCCATCAACTACGACACGTATTCGTCTTTCATCAAGGAAACTAGAAACCCAGTTGATGAGCGCATCATTTAACCCAACGAGGTGAGTTTGGCAAGTAAACACTTATGCCAAACTTGGTCAAATGCCTTTGATATATCTAAAGCGACTACAACTGTTTCACCGGACTGCTCTACTGTATTGTTCCAAACTTGGGTCACATATGAAAGAAGGTCGCCTGTTGAACGACTTTGCCTAAACCCATATTGATGGTCACTAAGGAGTTTGTTAGTTTCAAGAAACGTGAGCAGTTGCTGATTGATGGCTTTTCCATGATTTTAGACAAAATGGAAGTGATGGCAATTGGTCTGTAATTTGAGGGATCGGTCCTATCACCTTTTTGGGAATAGTTTGAACATTTGCTAACTTCCATGATGAAGGGAAATCCCCAGAAGATATAGAGATCGTATAGAGCTTAGATAGTACTGGTACTAGTTCGGGGAACATTTCTTTAAGACAATAGCTGGGATACTGTCTGGGCCAGTCGCCTTATTGAGATCAAGCCTACTGATGATCGATTCCAAGAGCTTGTACCGAAAATGAATTGGTTTCATAACGTATGAAGAAGAGTTGACTAGGGGCACATCTTTTCCCCAAGGTGGGCCGGCTGCTCGAGCTTTCCTAGCTACTTCAGCCACAATGATGGATTCCCAGCATACATACATTACGTATATATGCATCGTGGGATCAAGGATGGGTGTGCTCAGGATAGGATCGAAAGCAACGGAGTTAGGGTTCTGAGGGGGAGGATACTACCTCAGTATTCGCCTAAGTAGCTGCACATGGTGTGCATATACGCAGTGATTATTGTCATAAATTATGTTCTACACAATTTTTTGGGGTGACGCGTAATTAGGCGACAAAAAATTCCTAATGTGGAATTTAAGTATTTTTTAAATTTTTTGTAATATTTGAATAATGATTAATTTTATAAGACACATTTTTTCGGATAATTTGATTTTATATAATTTTGTGTATAGACCTCCCTAATTCGAAAGCAAACACACCTTATGAGTTAATCAAATACGACTGAAGCTGCTTAAACTGTATTATCCATACTTTGATTGAAACGGCGGTTTTGAAATTTTTTTCAAGTTAGCATCTGTATCTCTATTTTTTTTACCGAGTTGCCCATTTTCACATTGAACGTATCACAAAAGGTTGCAGAATTATCCTAGAAATAGGTTTTGTTTCATTTCTTTCAATTTTCACGATCTAGGTTATATGGGTTTGAAGGTAGAGCGTTGTCTCACGATATATTTATTTCCGTTGTAAGCAAATGTAACGTTATGTAAATGTTACCTTCTACGATCAAAATTTTTATCGACGTCTGCCATCACCGGGGGTGTTATCTATCTTACATTATTTCATTAACATGATTTTTTGATGCCAGATTGACATCAAATTTGTACAGGTAAAATGTAATAAATATTATTTTTAACAACTACCCTATGTTTTTTACTTCACTAAACAGTAGAATATACGTAGCTATACATTTTCTATAAAATGTCAATGTCAGTTACTGATGGTGACATTAATGCGGGGTTCCCAAATAAGCAGTGAACTAACAAATAAATGATACAATATAAAGGTAAAAGTGGTTTCAGAAAAAATTTTGTTTTATTCGTACTCGGAAGGTTGTTGGACTCCGGGTCGCGTCGTCAGCAACCTTCTACCTCGTTCCGAAATTTGAAATGAAACAAATAACTATATTTTGTCATTTAGTTGTGTATTATTTTATTTTATTCTTATTCATTATATCATACTTTATGTTAAATTCAAAACCTAGATGTGTATTATGAGCTGTTGTGAAAGTGGAAAGGTATATTCACATTGTTCAATAACACGAAATTCAGTCGAAACGGCTGTACCAATCAAGCATGGGCCGAAATTGACTTACGAATGAATACTTAAACTTATTGGCCCTTAAAATGGAAATAAATAAAGCGTGAAGTGCAACATAAATAATATAAGAAAAAGAAAATCACAGGAATCCCTTGCGCTTTAATATTTATTAACCGTTGATCATTATAAATTTAACTTAATACTTATTTTATTTTCTCTCTAAGTTCTGTTACCATCGGGAACTGAGACAAATATCAAAGAGAAATACACCGCTTTAACATTATTAGATGAAATTTCTGTAAATTCCAATATAAGTAAGAACCGTGAATTGCCTCCAGCGTATCACTATCCTTACAAAATTGTGTTTAGGCATGTACAAATTTCCACTTCTTTCACAATATTCTCCTCTAGCGATTTTAGTTTATACTAAATTGCACTTAATGTACCTAGCTTTTAATTTGATTAGATAAAAATATAATCTGATAATTTCTGATATTACCGGGCATATTCTCTCTAATTTAAAGATAACTTGGGCTTTAGGATATGTTCATTCATCATGGTGCACATTGAAAATATTTATTGCTCAAACTTTGGTATAAATAAAACTTTGGGTTTCACAACGAATTATAATTTGCACAAACTAATTTACTTACGCTACGAATGTGAAAATACAACACAATGCCATTATGTGGCTTACTTGCGAGTCTGCCATAAATTTAAACTTTAAACCCACAAATATTTGTTTTCTTGACTTTTCTAAAGTATCTTTGTTTAAAGAGAATAAAAAAACTGAACATAGGAATACCTAAATTAAGAATAGCGTAGATTGGGATATATTATTGTAAGTACTTTAAGTTAATCTTATTTTTGCTATAACTAAACAAACTGTTAAAACAGTTTACAATGAATTAGTACACATAAAGTTATGTTTGCTAATAAATAGTGTATACTGATGTTACTAACACCACCCTTTGGCAAACAAATTCCGTAAATTTCGTTTAGGTCCTGTCAATGTAAAGTTACACTCAGGTTGTTTAGGGTAGTGAAATTTATCGTTCGCAAAAGTAAAGTAGATCTTAGTAAGTTTAGATTTTGTACACTTAGAGATAAATCACAACATCGGTAAACTTTTTGTGCTTCATGGAGGGTCATAGAGAAATTTAAGAGTAAGTAAGTCAATTGTAATTTGAATTATTAGATGAGAATTTTACTTTTTCTTAATTAAAACTTCAATCAAACAAAATTAAAAATATAAAAGTGTTTGAAATGTGCTTATGTATAACGAAGTTATAAGAGTAACAGCCATATTCACCAAGCTCTGTTAAGTTGCTATCAGAGAGTTAAGTCAATCACAGTTTGTTAATGTGACACTTGTATTCTCCAATGACTGTTAGCAGTTAACACCCTGTCAAGTCGTCTAATAAGTCAACAGAGCAATATTGATCTGTTAGCCTTAGTAACAGACTGATAAATACTTAGGTATTATTTATGTGTCAAAATTGTTGGTTATAATAAATTATTATTAATACTTGCAACATATATTATATTATTAAAAATTATAAGTAGTGAAGTACGAAGTGGACAGAATGGACTTTCACTGTTTATTAAATTCATCTTCCCACGATAGTGACGATCCGATCAGATATCCAAAATAGAACGAAATAATTTATTGCAAGAATTGGATGATTTTAAAAAACAATTTCGTATGCATAAAAGTACAATTACAAGATTGTCTAATATGCTGCAAGGGGTGTTAGAACCGGTCGACAGATTAAAAAACCCATTATCTAAATTAAATCAAATACTAATTTGCCTACGATTGTATTCTTCTTCTTTTGGCCATTCCAATCTTGACCATTATGACCCCTTCTGCAGATAAGGTTTTAATCCATTTATTGAGGTGGATCATTCCTCTATTCTTGAATTGTCTTTACATTTGTGATTTGCCTTGGCTTCGTTTACTATTTTCTTCCACTTCTTCCTGTATCGAAATTGTCTTGTCTAGTCTTGCATACCCATGGTTGTTAAGCCTGTCATTACCGCGTCCCACCATCTTATCCTGGGCCTCCCTCGTTCTCTTGTTCTGTGCGGTTTCCATTTCGTAATCGTCTTCAACATATTTTCATTTTCACTTCTCATATGTCTAAGAAATTTGATATTATGATGCGTACTATGTCTTCTCCTTGAATTTTTTCGTCTAATTCGTGGTTCATCATGCTCCTATACGCATCTTCTTCTTTGACGGGACCTCATAATAGTCATAGTATCTTCCTTTAAAATCTCCGTAGTTCTTCATTTTCTCTCTTTGTGACGGTTACTGCTTCTGCTGCATATGTCACAACCGACCTAATTAGTGTCTTGAATATTTTTATTTTCGTTGTTTTTGTTATTCTTGTTTGCAAAAAACGCCCTATTTCTTTTATGTATCCTTTCCTTTACTCCTTCCTCCATTCTGTTTCGCCGTGATTGTTATTCCAAGATAGTCCACTTTATTTACATTTTCAAATTCATAATTCCTCACTTGCAAGTATCCCCCATCGTTTTCCATGTTTCTGCTGTATCTCATTTATTCTCTTTTGTTTTGATTTATTCGTAAACGGTATTTTTTTGTGTCGATGTCAATCTTGGTTACTTTCCTTCTTACTCCTTCTGATTTTGCTATGACTGCTAGATCGTCTGCATATTCTAATACTTGGCATTATTCTCTGATTATTGTCTTTTGGAGTCGCTTCTATTATAATCGCTTACATTACTAGGTTGAATAATGTGGCTGATAGAGCGTCTCCCTGTATCATGCCTTTGCTGATTTTGAACTCCTTTGTTCGTTTTTCTTTTATTTCTACCTCAACTTCTGTATTTTCGAGTGTCATTTTTTAGTAGTCATAAGTTTTTTCGATATCTCCAGCTTCGTCAGTCCGTCTATCATTTTCCCTCTGTTTACTGAGTCAAATGTTCCAAATCTATAGATAGTAGGTATAGGCTTACCTTATGTTCTTTCACTTTTTCCAGGTTCTGCTGCATAATATGTATTGCTGCATTTTATTCTACAGGAACGTTTCAAACTAATGTCGGTTACCACTTCAATGTGTCCAGTTCAACTGTATCACGCATTGTTCGAAATGTCATTAGACAAATTGCTACCCTGCGTTATGAATTTATAAAATCACCCGAAGCTAATGAAGAAACGAAGAACAATATTCGGATTCTACAAAATGGCAAATTTTCCAATGGTGATTGGTGCAGTAGATTGCACGCACATAAAAATTCAGTCCAATCAAGGAGAAGTATATCGTAATAGAAAAGGATATTGTAGCATAAAAGTTCAAGCGCTTTGTGACTCCAAATTAAAAATGAGTGGTATTGTTTTGCTCGTTGACCTGGATCAGTTTACGATACTACTATATTTAATGATTCTCATATAAGAGCACGGTTTGAGAGTGGGGAATTTTAAAATTATTACCTTCTAGGGAATGGTGGTAATCCCTGTAGAACTTATTTATTAATAACAATTCTGATTGAAATTTATTCATAACCCGAAATGTCATATTACATTTTTAAGGTTAATTTATACAAATTTTTACCGGTGAATTACACTGCTGGAGCGAGTTTTACCAACATAATTCTAGTAACTTTTGAATAACCGCTAGTTTACTATTTTTACTTTAAAATGTGATGGTGAATGCGAATTTATTTTAACAGGATGTCAAGTATCATCACTTTGTTACTTATCAAACTGTTAAGTTAAAAATGTTAGAGCATATAATAAATCGCACAATGGGTTTCAGTTAAGAATCAATGCTATATTACTTTATAGAAACTGATAAGGTTACATTTTGACACGTATAGTTGAGGATATGTAAATCAAAATATTGACTAACTAGCCGTACCCGTCGCGCATTGCTGCGATCTGAGAATGGGGTGTGGGGGTGGGGTTGCGGTATTTAAATTTTATGATACACTTGTCTCATAATTTATCACTCAGTCAGTCAGGACTTTGAAATACAGATGAATGGTTATACTAGGTATCCAGATTTTAATAATTGATGACTATAAACCTTTTTCTTTAACATATAATCCTCTTTTATCATTATTATAATCATTCGGTATCCTGATTGATAATTTACCCCCTGTGCCGTTCGAAAAACCGTTAAAGATTTTTTACTTCGTAGCTTTCCTGTTTCTCCCGCTCACGTTAGACCAGTGAGAGATACTTACGTCACCCAGCGGTTACAAGCGCCAACGACGTATTTTATACTAAACTGCACGATCCGATATTCTGGTGTAGCTTCATGCAGTTGCACAAGTTTTCGCACTCACTGAGCACCTGTCCCAATCTTGAAACCGTTTAAGATAGAATATCACCCTTACGTAAGTTTAAACATTATTCACACTGTAATACACTGAACAAAGGCAGATAGTTAACGCGGGGCAGTAGCCCAATAATACAGTACCCGGGCTATTATAGAAACTGATCGGGTAGATGCCCAGAACTATAGTTGTGGTGGCAAACATTGAGCTAGGTCGGTCAAAATAGCTTTAAATCGGAAACATATTTAAAGCTTTTGAAGTTAATTGTGACGGATTGTATAGGAGATTCTAACTAAAATATCCTACATACCTACTAAAGACGTACACATATCAATTATATTGTTTTTACATGTGTACGTATTGACGTGGGTTACAAATGCATGATTTATGATTTGCTAACATTACATATTACCTATATGGGGCAAGACCACCTACTTGTGGTTGAGCTCCACCTTGTCACCCCCTAATTGGTGCCATATAGATGCCCTTGTTCACTACTTGTACACTAATGTACACCTAAAATTTATTTTTATTTTTAAAGTATGTGACATTGAAATCATAAAATAAATAAATAAAATTAATGAACTTATAATATTGTGCAATATACAGTTAATGTTTCAAGAGCATAAAATGTATCAACCATTAATACCGAGCTAGCTGGACCTGTGGTAACACAATCTACCTAGCATTAGAGAGGTAATGGGTTTGATCCCGGGTACCGTCTGCCTTGTATGAGGTTTTTTTAGGGAGTTTCTCCCATAAACATATGCGACATGATCACATGTATACGCACATCATGTGCGGCTGTTTAGGCAAACGGTGCGGTAGTACCTTCCGCTCTCAGAATCACTCCATTCCATCCGATCCTATCCTGACCACAGCCATCGTTATTCCCTCCATGCATATACGTATATGTATATGTAAGCAGCCCGACCTTCGCTTTAGGATTTCCTTTTATTATTATTTATTATTTTATTAATGTTTACAAACTATAACTATTTCTGAATAAAAGTTACATAACCGAATTGACAAAATATGTAAAAGAAAATGTATTTTCTATGAAATGTAACCCGAATATACGGATCACTAGTACATGGTATAAGCGTAAGCAGCTAATTTTTTGCATTAAATATCATTAGAAGGTAACTTATGAATTTGAATTAATTTATCTGTTTTCAAAGCAATTATTTAATAACATAAAGGGAATGATGAGAACAGTAACAAACAAAATACACCCAAGTACCATACAAAAATTAAAAAAACACCGAATGCGTTTCAATAGGTAAGCTATCAGAACCAGCGGTATACTGAGACGAACTAAAGAAATTTCTAATATATGTACCATCAGCGAGTAAGACTTCTTTGCTTATCTGGTGAAAGTTATGAAACATCAATGAGTTCTGAATCGTCATTATTCGTTAGAATTTGTTTGTTTTTGAAGATGTCTAAAATTTCATAGCAATCAAGTTCATATGATATAAGCTAAATGCTCTTTAAAGCGAAGTTTCATAGCTCGTTTAGTTTGCCCTATATATATATATATATATATATATATATATATATATATATATATATATATATATATATATATATTTGTTCACAGTTTTTACAATCAATTAAGTTTTCAATCTATCTTGCTTATCCGTTGGATCTTTAGAATTTCTCAAAAGAGTTTGCAAACTAGTATCTGATTTTAAATTAATTTTCGAAAATATTTTAGATAGAACTGTTGTATAAGCAGGATAGTTTGATAATTTTAAACACATTGTTTCTATTTGTTCTCTAGCGTTGCCTAACCTAGTTATACTCGTAACCATCATCTTATGTGTTTGTTTCTATTTTTATGATTATTTCATCTGAGAACTCATTGTATGCAATAAAGTATACATTAGAAATTTCTTTAATTCGTCCCAGTCAACCGCTAATGATGATAGATTAGCTATTGAAACGCGTTCAGTGTTTTTTAATTATTTTGTGTGTTACGTGGGTGTATTTTGTTTGTTACAGATCCTGCCATAGTTCTAGTGTTCCAGAATTTTCAGAATAGTGCATTAAATATGGGAATGTAATAATCATACAGAAAAGGGATGACATGAAAATGTGTTTTAGGATTATAGTAACACATTAATTAGCAGGTAGTTACCTAATTTAATTTTTTACTAATACATTAATTATTATTCGTACTTATTGAGATTTGCTACACAATACTTAATTTCAATTGCCTTCATTCAGATAGGATGTGCATATTAATTACTTCAAAATTAAGAAAAAAAGCTTTACTTCTAATGTATCGTAAAAGTGTTTAAATTGCATTCTAAAAATATTAATGACTTTTACGTGTAGTTGGTCAAACGCTTTGATTAACGAATATAAATGATTTCATTCCTTTCCAGCAGTTCAAAACGGGAATTGTACTTATATTAATTGTTCTCCACCTCTCTAGATAACGGGATTATACATTATGCATTACTTATATTAGAAAAATTAAATAGAGCAATGGTTTCATCAAGACTAGCAAACCAATATTTGCAGACACACCCAACTCGTCAGATTATTATTTCCAACTATTTGAACGTAGAGTTAAAAATTTAAAATTACGAACATTTAAAAAACGTATTGATACATATGCAGCTATGTTAAGTTTTATAATTACAATGTTAGATACCTTACAAATAAAACGAAAATACATAGTTAACGGAAAATTACTGTTTTCGCACAACTAGCATATTGTTTTTGGTCGGAATGCGACTAAACACCAATATGTATCTTCTCATCTTCTACTCGTAAAAATTAAAACGTTAAGTGTTTCCATTAGTTCGCCACACTGTGAAATGAAAACCTGTTCAATTCTTTTTCTTTTTAACATTATGTATAGAAAGAAATGCAAGACACCTATAATCAAAAAAACCATAATTCGATCTCGTCAAAGGTTATTCAAAAGGAATATATCCACCTAATGTAAGTCTCGTTGTAAAAACATTCCATTACGAAATCCCGATGGAAAGTCCAGTTTCTACTAACCGCTCCCCATAAGTAAGTGTTTTCTTAGAACATTTTGCGGGTAGTGATAATTAATTTTCTTTCATGTGAAGTATCCACTCTTGAGGTCCTGAAGTGACTTCCGTATTTACTGATTCCTGAAAGTATAAATATATACCAGTTTCGTTTTTATTAAATACTTGCCATTTAAACGCTTGTAAAACGTGTTCGTAATCCTGTGATTCATCTTTGATACCGTCTGAGAAAATAGTATTCCGAGTAATCGGAAGAAAACCCATTTAACTTTACGGAGTTAATGTAAATCCACTTACACTTACACACCAATTGTTCTGTTACCGTAATTTAGCATTCTTAATGTTTTAATTTACTTCATTATATTCATTTTACTAAGCAGAGATAGACTTAATAAAAGTATACCTCTAATGTTACGATCTTCGAATAACAATTATTCCCTGTACATGATTTCGTAATTAGTTTATGGCATACTGTAACTAAATTTTCTTAGTTAAGTCTGTTACGGGGGTAAGTAAGAGTAGTTTTAACGCTTTTATGGTAAACGTAAGTTTAAAATAAAAGTATCAATTTTTCTGAAAGTATACATTGGCCCAGTAACGATTTCTATAGAAAAGATAAAGGAATTGAATACAAGCTGATACCACAAAATATAAAATCTCTTTTAAATAATACAGGGTGTATTATTAATGGCGCATAATAAATACGTAGCGCGATTCTTCTAAAGCTAAAATTTAGAATGACAAAAATTTCATCCTAGGATTGTTTATTGAGATATTTGGACTTGGAAACGTGCCTTAGCATACTGCTGTTGCAGACTTCACCCATTATTTCTCCTAAGCAACGACAATAACTAAGCATTAATTAAAGATACCGAGGGTTTATTGTATGGCCATCCTCATTTTTGAAATTAAACCAGGAATGTTTCATTTGAATAGATGTCATTTATTGAAACGATTTACAATTCAAAACGGAAAACTGTTTATCTTAATTAAGTTTAACTTATGTATTGCTACAAAATTTGTTCAAAATGAGTACCAGCTGATTCTAAACATTTCTGGCATCATTTAATAGTGTTAGTTGTCAAATTTTGTAAGATATTCCGATTCGTTATCTCTTCAGCAGCAATACGGATACGTGGGATAAGTTCGTCACGTGAGTCAATTTTAACTGAATAAACAAGCTCTTTCAAAGTACCCCCCAAAAATCAAAACAATTTAAATCTGGAGTTCTTGTGGGCCATCAAACTGGACCACCACGACCAATCCAACGTCCAGAAAAGTATGGATTATATCACTCTCTTGCTTCAAGCACCCAATGAGATGGGGAGCCATCTAGTTTTCCAGTAGGCTTTGCAAAGAATTGTTCAAAACGTCTACAAAGTTTTGTGCGTTTAAACGATCCGTCAAAATATTGGTCCTATAAGTCTCCCTCCGACAACTGCAGCCCATACATTAACACTAAATCTAATATGGTCATTATACGATTAAGGTTTTTGTCCGCCCAGTAATTGCGTTACGAATATTAAACATCCCGTTGTGAATGTTGCTTCGTCCGTCTATAAAGTGAGGTTAATTTAATTTCAAAGTAACTAATAAAACCAGTAGCGTGAACTAGTTGTGTTTATTTTAGTTGGAATTTTTCGAACTTTTAACGTGGCAATAAGCCATATAATTCTGTAATACATTCATGCAATAATCTATTTTTATAGGGTCGTTCATTACAATATTATCTGCATGGGCTTGATTATCACAATATTAGTCTTTATTGGCCAAAGAACGATATGTACCGTAATTAGTGAATTTCATCCATAATGCCCATAGAAAGATTATTGTCATAGCATTTAAATTTCAATAACAATGACAATTTACTGGAAAGTAGTGATCGCTTATATCGAATAAGACTCCTATTAGACGGGTATTAATGTGAGGTTTGACTGTAATGAATCCTGGAAGTGACGTCGTGATGGCGCTTTGGCGTGGCAGTGTAGGGATGCAGGAATAAATTAAAAATAAACGCTACTAGTAAGGTGTCAAATTGCATAAGCTCTGTACCGTAACAGGTTTCACTTACAGTGTAAGAGAGTATTCTGGAAAGGCGGATTCAATAGAATTCACATTCACACAATGTGGTATTGAAATTAATGTCTAAATTGCTAGAAAGTGCCCGAACATTATACACTGACAATTTGTATTCTGGTATTCCTCTAGTAAAAGAGTTGTTAGTTCGAAAAAGACTATATTGTGGCATACTCAGGAAGAACAGGAGGGGTCTACCAAGAGAAATTGTTACCTAGAAACTAAAGAAATATAAGATATCTGGATTGGAAGATCGGTTTGGTAGAAAAATGATCCGATGGCAAAACAAAAGATGTGTCCTTATGTTTCCAAGTAAACGTGCATATTCCATAAATTTATAAAGAACTGGAAGAAAAGCTGCACTTAATAAGGATGGTGCACTTGGAATGGATATTTTGAATCCAAAGGTTGTATTGGACTACAATAATGTAAAAAAAAGGTGTGGACTATAGCGATCGAATGTCCTCCTATTATAGTTCCTTGAGAAAGGGTCTCAAATGGTAACGTAAGGTAGCATTTGAGTTAATATTTGGTGCTACTATAGTCAATGCCTGGATAGTGGAAAATCCCTATAATAAACTCCGATTGCTACCATTTCGTGAAAAGCTAGCATTATTATCAAAAATCCAAATTCTCTACCATCTGAACCTTGTGTCCATCCAAATAAGACTCATTCGCTTAAAAGAGAATAAGGCCCAGGGACGAAACGTTGTAGAAATTGTGTGGACTGCTACAGATCACTTAGCCAGAGAATGAAAAGCAAGATAGCTAACAATACTAAGGTTAACACATATTGTGAAGATTGTAACCATAAACCAGATTTTGCTTAAACTGTTTTAATTTGACCCACCAGCGATAATATAACATTAATATAATTCAAAAAATATTTTATTTTCGTTGTTTTTAGTAAACTAACAGAACAATTTTGTATTTTAAGTTTCTTTTTAAAATAAAACATCTGTTTTATTTGCGTTTAGCGGAACTTGAAATTTACTATGTATGTGGGGTTCTATCAGATGCTAGCTGTAGATTTAATTTGTTTACGAACCTACTCTCTCTATAAATTTGAAATTCATACTCTACCAGGCACATGTATTTGGTGTGGTCAAAAGGGTAACTGCTCTTACTGGACCTGGGGGTTTGGTAACGTCTGGGTCGGCATAGTACCAATAATTACCACCGCAGTGAATATGTTGAGGCACTGGGAGCCGTCGGGTATAACCCATCATTTATTGGGGTTGACGGGCGACCCACAGGTGTGGCGCTGTCTGCGATTTTTTTTTTCGGATAATTAATTTCATTCATTTCAATTAAGTCCGAGTCCATATATGGTGGTTTAGATGAAACGTACAGTGGAAAATGGTAGAAATACGTGAACGCCAGATTTACAATAATCAATATTTTAGTAGCAGGGCTATAGTAATGAAAGGGTTTACAGACTTACAGTACATTCGATTTGGACGTGTTACGTAATAGAAACTTGCCACCGCATCTTTATGATATATATGTTTGTTCGTTGGGTTGAAAGCTCTTTCTTTGTTCAGTGCAATAAATATCCAAACAAGAATATCCAAATCACAGATATTTATACTCAGTGAATGGTTATTACAATTTATAAAAGCAATACGTGTGTAATGAAAAATGTATCGTTGCGGTTAAATTAAGTTGATTGGTTATGATTCTTGCAAAACTTTTCGGGTATATATTCATATGTGGTTCGATGTTCCCCGTAGCATGTTACCAAAAAATATAGCTAACCGCAATTAAATATTGAAATGAAGTTTATGTAAATACTCGAATAGTCAAACAATAGTTAGAAACCGGATATAAATTTTAAATATAAAGTTTTCGATTATTTGCATTATGGTTTTAAATCCTCACTTTCAAATTTAGTAAAATTGACCAATTTCAGTTTTTACTTATTAGCTATTCTTCTAATATGTGTTATGATGTAACAGTTGAAAAATAGAAATATTTTTACATCAATAATTCCATTGTTACAGTTTATCGATATGCAACATTTGCAATCAAACTTTACACGTCACAAGCTTGTTATGATATCCTAAATTCTATTTATCTAGAGGTGAAACATAAATTTTATGTTTAACAGAATTATGTGCACAAAAGGATCATATAGACATAAATCATCTTTATTGTACACATTTATTTGTGTATTATTAAAATGTACTAATAGTAACTGACTGTAATGCCACAGAAATAATGATTAAGAAAAAGATATGATGTGTAGATAAGCTTTAGATTTAACAAGGTAAATAACTTAACCATCACGCCATTCCCTTGCGGGGTAGGCAAAAACAATCCGTGCGTCTTATTTATTTTTCATTCACAATATTTCTCCATGCTTTCCTATCTCCGCACACCTCCCTAGCTTCCGCAAGGTTCATACATAGTCTCTGATATGCCCTTTTGTTTTTAAAACTCCTTATCTTTCTTTCCTTTATCACAGATTCTACTACATTCAGCCAAGTTTTACGCGGCCTACCAGGGCCGGCCTTTCCCCTAACCTCACCCACATATATTTGTTTCGTTAATCTTGCGTTGTTCATTCTCTCAATGTGACCAAACCAACCTAATGTTCTACTACTCTTATATCTATCCATCATCGCCTTTTCCTCACCACACTCCGTCATTATGCATTCATTTTTTATCTTGTCCCTTCTCGTTTTACCACATGCGCTTCTCAGGAATCTCATACCCACGGGACGAATACGCTATTATAGATTGCTCGTTTCGCAGCTAGGCTCATGCTTTCATTTCTCATTATCGTCCACATACTTCCAATCACTTTCCTTCCAGCATTGACCCTTCGTCCAATCTCGCTCACATTTGTACCATCTGCAGTAAACATTCTGCCGAGATATACCAGCTCGTCATCTTGCAGAGTAAATACTCTACTCTCCTTTCCACCTTCCCGATTGAGCACCACAATCTTAGTTTTGTTCACGTTTACCTTTAGGTCCATGCTCTCACAGACTGTATCAAACTTCCTCAGAGCGGTTTGCAGCTCATCCGCACAGTCACTTAATATGACTGTGTCATTTGCATACACCAGAAGTCGTACATTTACGTCACCAACCATTACACCATTTGTATCGATATATGCTTGTCTAAGACATTTATCCATGTATACATTGAACAACCACGGTGACATCACACAGCCTTGTCGCACTCCTTGCTCAATATTAAAGTATTCACTCACACCTCCTCTCACCCTAACACATGCCCGACTACCGTTGTATACTGCCCTTATTCCATTTATTAGACTTTTATTTACGCCATATTCATTTAATATTTTCCACAGCTTCTCCCTATTCACTCTGTCATATGCTTTCTCCAGATCTACAAACGCACAGTACAACTTCCTTTTTACCTTTAAACACTTTTCGATCACCTGCTGGAGAGCAACCATCTGATCGACACATCCTCTCCCTGGCATGAAGCCACCTTGCACATCCCACATCTTAGTTTGTGTAGTTTCTCGTACTCTATCAATCAGTATTCTTTCAAACACTTTACCAGGCACGCTGAGTAAGCTTATTCCTCTGTAGTTCTTACAATCACCCTTGTTCCCCTTACCTTTATACAATGGTACAATGATCGCGCTCTTCCAATCACTCGGCACTTTTCCACACATAAAGCATACATTGAATAATTCACACAATCTTCGTATAAGTTTTGCACCACCATACTTGAAAATTTCACCAGTGATTTCATCTACGCCTGCTCCCTTGCCATTTTTCAGCCTTCCTACCGTTTTCTCTACCTCATTTATTCCAATATCCTTCTCAGTTTCATCCATCATTTCTTCTATATTCTCCTTATTTAACCTTTCAGTCATACTTTCCTCACTACTGTACAGCTTTCCGAAATATTCTTGCCAGCATTTCCTCACTTCACAATCGTCCCATACTATTTCGTTTCTAGCATTCATCACTCCTGCAGCGTTCTGTTTTGGGCCACGTTTTGTATTTTTGACCCATTTCCAGAAGAGTTTTTTGTTTCCCTCAAAATCATTCTGCCTTTTCTCTCCTTCCACATCCATCACTTCCTCTTTACTTATTCTCACTGCCTCCTTCGCTTCTTTGTTTCTTAATCTGTACACCTCATATAATCGCTTCTTCTCAGTCTCATTTTTTGCAACAGAGTTTTTCAAGCTTATCCATGCACTTCCAACGTCAGTGTCTTTTATTTGTTTGTTCCACACTGTTTCATTCACATTCAACTCTTTACTCAGAGCATCTGCGTACTTCATTATCGCACCATTATCCACTAGTTTGTCAACCCTAATTCTGGACGTTCGCACTACGTTTGCTTTCCTTCCCCAGGCCCAATTTTGCCCTAAACACGCTCTCGATGCAACCAAAAAATGGTCGGATCCACACTCCGCTCTTTCACCAGGTTTCTAAGCCGTTCATCATACACTATCAAGTCTATAATACTTTTAGATTCGCCTCTTTGCCATATATACATATGCACATTTTTATGTTTAAACCACGTATTAGATACAAACAGGCTTCTCTCCACACAGATGTTCAGCAGGTGTTTACCGTTCTAGAACGCGTTCACTATGTTCTCTCTGTACAACCACCCATCCGTTCATATCCCCAACTATAATCACTCTTTCGTTTGGCTTACATACGTTCAAGCCGTTCTCTACTTCATTCCAGAAGTTCTCACGCTCCTGGCCTCTTTCTCCATTCACCGGTGCATAGCATGCAATAAGAAAGATTCTTCGAAACTCCACTTTCATTATAACCCATATTACCCGGGGAGATACCAATTCGTACTGTTTAACACATCTTTTCGCTCTTTCACTTATGATCATCCCAATCCCCTTTGCGCCATGCTCTTCCGTCTCAACTCCTGACCATAGTGCCAGGCTGCCATCCTCCATCTCCACAGCATCCTTTCCTTTGCGCTTTGTCTCCGATACACACAGAATATCAAGGTGTCTTTCGTACATTAGATTCGTAATTTAAAATTCCTTACCATGCATACCTCTAACATTCCACGTAGCGACTCGCCATTCATTCCTTGCACAGTCGTCAGCAACGGGGCCTGTCTGTTTCGACCTTGCCCACCCCTTGTAGCCAGGTCGATCCGAGGCAATTGTGTTGTTTTCTTGAGTAATACCATAGCGAGCAGACCTGTTACTGGCCAAATCGTGCCCCGGACGATGTAGCATTCCCTACTAACGGTATCGTCCTACTACCGGACAGTTATTTGTCTACTATCACGACATAATATATAGATATAAATAATAGATCGTATACTTACTGTATGAATCTCGAAATGTACATATACATGTACATTTTTTTTCTCTTAGCTACCCTTCAATCACACCACGCGGAACCAGAAATCGCGTATAGAGCAGGTAAACATTGATTATTTGATTATTTAATCGGTAAAACATCCGTGCCACAACTAATCCCATGTGAGTATTTATTTGAATTATAATCGGAACAACTGCTGGGTTCATTAATTACGGTTTCAGTTACTACACGTATTTTGTTTTTCCATTGTGAGAGTTTTACGTATCGGTTGGTAGCCAACACACTCCACTTCTGGCAGTTTTGTTCGTAATCTATAGTTAAGAAAGTTGGACTTGGCATAACCGCGTAAAATACGACTGGACATTTACACGAAATTTCAAAAGTTTCTTTGACTAATGTTTATGTTACAACCCCCTTCAGGATTCTACTTATACATTTAAGGTGTCCACGATTACTGCTAGTCTCGTAACTAAGACGCTGATATACCTTGGTTTTTCTTTTCTCCGTTTCTTCTGTGTTATACTGTAATCGATTCTTCACCTGTACGTGAATACCTTTTGAAACTGAGATTCATGAATATGCTGGCAGTACCTTTCCTCAGCACGGATCATTAAAGCGATAACTGTACTCCAAAGACAATTTAAGGGGACTTCTTCGTTCTTGACTCAATTTCTATCTAAAACACCAAGGTTAAATCACGTAAGGTGTTTGGGTATTCTCGACACTACCACCTTACTGGTCTATTGTGTTTATTACGTGGCGTAGTCTTGGAGCAATAAATAGTCAACTACGACAATCCTAATCACGGTGGATATTATTCACTCCTAGATATGATTTCTATGAATTGTAAACAGAAGTTAGAGATTTTCCTTCAGTTGCTCACGAGTACTCAATATAACTATAATAGATTGTTTGCTTCTGGATGGCTTACTGATCCATATAATAATGTTATGCATCTAAAATTTTATTACCTTTGAACTAATAAGAAATATTGAGTATACTACCTACGCGAGGTGCTCGTATTGGAATTTTCTAAACAGCTTTGCTTGTGTCCTAATTATATCGTATATTACCCATTATTAAAAATACTAATTGTATCATAAACAGCTGTCAAAATTTTAGACATAGTATTTTTCAACTAGGATTCACGTTTTCGAATTAGTGCGGTTCATTGAATTGCTGTATGAACTAAAAATTACTTGTTAGTCAGAGGTTCTAAAACAGTTTTAGATAATTGATTCTTTAATAAATGATAATTTTAAGTACATATTTATAAGTAATGAAATAAATTAGTATCTACATCAGAATTTTGATGTGAGTGCAATAAATCTAATTATAGGATCATTAATGCTCTTGTCTGTTCTAGTAAAGGTCATGCGCAATTAATTATGTATTACACAAATGTTATAGTGAAATTTCATTTGCAATGTATCTTAGTTTCATTAAAACCTGTAAGCTAATAGGTGCAAATTATATGTAATAGTAAACACTTACTTGCGTCGTTGTATATTTTTGAGTGGTGGGATACAGAGAAAGTTATTCAAAACCATACGATAGTTAATACAGGGGAAGTTTGATCGAAATCAAGTTTATCTGGAGTTGGTCACTTAGAAAGTGATTAACTAATTGTGTTTTAAATTATGTTCAATTTGTATCATATTGTTAATTGAATAAACATATTTATTTTAAAAGCTTGATATTTCATAACCGTCGCTGTTAATAAATGTATAATTTTGAAAATCTCTGGCACTTGAAAGTAGTTGTAGTTTTGTTTGCGTCCAACATAAACTAATATCGTCCCTTTCTGCCACATTGCGGTTATTAGTAGAATATCTTAATGCTTATTGCGTGCTTGAAGCAATTTATCAATCGCCGTAAATCCTACTTTTCTGTTGTTTAGAAATATAACCACAATTTAAACAGAGATAAAAGGCAAAGGTTTGCCTTTACTAATATAAACCGCTAATCTACATGTCTTTATACAGGGTGATCCGTGTAGGACTTTTAATGTATGCTAGTTTAGTTGTATATATATATATATATATATATATATACGGGTGTATTGAGTTTGAACGAGAAAAAAAAATTTTTTTTGTGTATGCATAATGTATGTAGGTGAGTGATACGCCACTGGAAATTTAGGAGAAATATTATTCAGTATGTAGATACGTGTATTTGAATGTTATAGAGAGATTGGTGTTGGAATAAATACATTCTGATGAATGTAAATGTGAAAAGAAATTTGTCGATGGGACGATAATGTTTGCTACTGTGTTGCTACTGTTGACTACTTGAAAAGAAATGGAATGTTGGAAGATAGAGGAGTAATCTTTGCCAGAAGATGTGAGTGTATGAGTGTAGAATGTTTTAGAAAATATGCAGAGAAAGATTGGGTATGTTTAATTGTTAATTTCAGAAAGTTCTCGTAATGTTGTGCAATAAGTTTTAAGAATACGTGTATGTATATGGGATTTGAGACCTTAGACTGTACTTATTTTTGCAAATGTTGCGGAAGAAGGACGAGCGCATGTGGGAAACAAACGTTGAAAGTTGTGTAATGGTCCAGAGTGGCTACTGAATGAATGTGATGACGAAAAATGGCTTCTTCATGAAGTAATTGGAAAATTTGCAGGTAAAAACAAATATGGCGATGTATTGTAGTTATGAGCGTGGTTGTACAGATGGTAGCATCTGTCGGCACTAAGAAAGTTTGAATGAATACCATTGGAGAATATAGCAAGGAAGTCGGACATGTTTAAAGATGGATGGCTTAAGGTATAAATAGGAAAGTCAGAGATTGACGTTGGGTTGTTGGCTTTTCAGCTTTTTGGCTTTTAGCTTTTGGCTTTTGGTGAGAGCTCGGTGAGAGATGCGCGCGAGGTGATGTGTGAAATTAGAATGGGTTGAGTTGGAGTTATATTTGTGAATAATATTGAAGGCAGTCATTGTTTAAACAACTGCGTAACCCTAAAGGGGATGAATCGTATAAGACATTCATAAATAAAACAATTAATAAAATTGAGATTGAAGAAACTTTTTAAGAGGCAACCAAATGTATACAGAACATTACGGTTTATTGGAATAATAACCTCGCATAGTAGGACTAATCGCGAGTGCAGAAAGGAATAAGTGGTTGTGAAATTGTGAAGTATTTGTTATGTGCCTTCAGGCAATTTAAGGAATACAAATGGACTACAAATAATTGATTTACGGGAAGAAAGAAGAAAGAAAAGCGTAGGATTAATGGACAATTTTAAGTAAGAATTACATTTAAGGACCTTGACAATTCAGATAAGCACGATTATCTTTTTGTTTAGTTCTAATTTGCGTATTGTTGTGTAAATTTTTATTTTATTAATTAGTGTTGAAGGAAAAAGATAATCGGTCTCGAGTTATGTTGTATTGGTTGTTTTAGCAGTAAGAATTTTTGTAGAAACGCAAGTTTGTTTTGACAGTAACGTGGTGGAGTGGTTCTTCAACCACGCTGTTCTGTGTATGTAAACATTTGTTTATTATTTTATGCAGGACAATATATATTTATCGTTACCTTTTTTTTTTCTGTTGTTTATTTAGCCAGTTATGAGATACATTTGTGACGTTTACTTAATTGGTGACCTAGTTTTCGACGACGACTTAAATGAAAACTTTGCGTATTTTGGATTTTTAAGATTAAGGAACAACCTGAAAGGTTATATTTGCCAGGTTGATTGCAAAAATTTTCATGTTAGTTTCATTAACGCAGTACACTAATGACGGATCAGCTGTTAATTAAAGTTTCATTAAGTACAACTAAGAGATGAGTTTTGAGAACTTAATATTTACGAATGTCAAATACGATTCAGAAGTGTTGTAAAAATTAAATTAAATTTAAAAGATATCGTTCGTGTTAGGAATATTAAACCTTCAAGGATTATTCTCGTTTGACTGTTTTGCAGCACTTTATCATTATTATATTGGAGTAACAATTATTAAGCCGATGACATCGCTTTCTTTTGATTAGGAATTTTAAAAATTAATTATCGATCATTGAATGGAGAACTATTTATTCATTAGTAAGTAGAAATTTAACTTTATATGTATACGAGGGATACGTAGAAAATATAACTGTTGGTTACGTGAATGCAGTTAAATTTGAGTGATAAATTTTATTTTGGGAGTTTTGGTATACGAGGTGTATTCAAAAAGTTTCTAATAACCTGGGTAGTACTAAACATATTTGAGTTTGAGTTGAATTGTTTTGGACGAGTGTTTGTTTTAGAACCCTCGTGTAAGAGTTTACTGAGTAAGCACAATCCTACTTTGCACAATCAAGTAGGGTTAATTAACACCCAGCTTAAGACAATTATTTTACCAAAGTTTCGATTGTGGTGGCGCCTAGAGACATATTTTTCCCGAACTGAGCTGTTTGAATATCGGTGTAAGGTGTTTGAGCGTATTAATTATTCATTTTACTTATTATTTCGACCAGGCCCATCTCCCTGTTAGCTGGCTTGGCAACCCGCTTACATTAGTAAGCATACACGACGCCTAGTGCGGTTTGGACGTGTAACAATATATATATATATATATATATATATATATATATATATATATATATATATATACATATATGGTGCCGGTTTAGTATGCGGTCTACCTACTCTTTGCGATCTACTTAATAATATAATATTTAAATGATCTTAAATGATGTATTGTTAATTTCTTTTTAATTAATTCCTATAATAATAAAATATCCCTTTTCGACAAATCGTAATTAAATGAAGGGTACTTATAGAAATATAATAGAAATTATCTTCGGTTTATTATGCGGTCTACCTGTTTGTCAATAAATATAATAGATATTTAAATGATCACCAGTATTATTAATTTCTTTTTAATTAAATCATATATATTTTCAATATAGACCGCGTGCTAAACCAAATAAGCTTGGTAGACCACATACTAAACCGGCACCATATAAATATATATATATATATATATATATATATATATATATATATATATTATATATATATATATATATATATATATATATATAATATATAAATTATTATTTTCAGAACCTGAGGTTGCAGTCAATCTTATTTAGGCTTATTTATTTAAAAAAGGAGAAACACTCTTTGAAGTTTTAACATATTACAATTGAATTATTAAATTACTACTTACTATCGTGAGGTTACAATAAACTGTACTAATACATAATAAAAACACCATACAAACATTCGTCATCAATATAAAAACTATCTTAAAATATTCAAGAAATAGCCTGCTATTCGTGATATATTTATGCAACTGAGCGAAAAATGCTCTCACTTCGAATAAAAATGATATGATTACATATAAACAGTTTTATGCGTTGCACTATCAACATTATGTTTTATCTAAAATATGATGCGGTTTATTTCTTTAAACATATTATAGAAATGGATAATACTAATTATAATATTAACTAACATTAGTCCTTATTACATTATAAATACAAACAATCATACAAAAAGGATTTACAGCACTCTATTGTTCTAATGATAATACATAACTGTATATATTACTTAGTTTACTAATATCCGATCTCTTATTTAGGCTGTTTCTTTCACCATTTATGCAAACCATTTCTAGGAACAGTCGTTTTTGATAGTTGTTGGCCCGTTTCAAAATTTTAGTACTATCAAAATCCATCACATGTTTTTCATTAAGAACATGTTCCGCTTGATTGATGACGAATGTTTGTATGGTGTTTTTATTATGTATTAGTACAGTTTATTGTAATCTCACGACAGTAAGTAGTAATTTAATAATTCAATTGTAATATGTTAAAACTTAACATTGCAGATTATCTTGAAGATGGAATAAATAAAATTTCCGAAAGCTTGATAAATGTCAAAGAGTGTTTCTCCTTTTTTAAATAAATAAGCCTAAATAAGATTGACTGCAACCTCAGGTTCTGAAAATAATAATTTTATATAAATAAGTACAGTCAAGATTACCTATCTCTGCTTATATACACACAATATATATATATATATATATATATATATATATATATATATATATATATATATATATATATATATATATATATATATATATATATATATATATTGCAAGAATCATAACCAGTCAACTTAATTTAACCGCAACGATACATTTTTCATTATACACGTATTGCTTTTATAAATTTTAATAACCATTCACTGAGTACAAATATCTGTGATTTGGATATTCTTGTTTGGATATTTATTGCACTGAACAAAGAAAGAGCTTTCAACCCAACGTACAAACATATTTATCATAAAGATGCGATGGCAAGTTTCTATTACGTAACACGTCCAAATCGAATGTACTGTAAACCCTTTCATTAGTATAGCCCTGCTAGTAAAATATTGATTATTGTCAATCTGGCCTTAATTGAAATGAGTGAAATTAATTTTCCGAAAAAAAAAATCGCAGACAGCGACACACCTGTGGGTCGCCCGTCAACCCCAATAAATGATGGGTTATACCCGACGGTTCCCAGTGCCTTAAGATATTCACTGCGGTGGTAATTATTTGTACTATACCAAACCCCCAGGTCCAGTAAGAGAAGTTACCCTTCTGACCGAACCAAATACGTGTGCCTGGTAGAGTATGAATTTATAGAGGGAATAGGTTCATAAACAAATTAAATCTACAGCTAGCATCAACATAAACTAATATCGTCTCTTTCTGCCACATTGCGGTTATTAGTAGAATATCTTAATGCTTATTGCGTGCTTGAAGCAATTTATCAATCGCCGTAAATCCTACGTTTCTGTTGTTTAGAAATATAACCACAATTTAAACAGAGATAAAAGACAAAGGTTTGCCTTTACTAATATAAAGTGCTAATCTGCATATCTTTATACAGGGTGATCCGTGTAGGACTTTTAATGTATGCTAGTTTAGTTGTAGATATATATATATATATATATATATATATATATATATATATAAAAAAATATATATATATATATATATATATATATATATATATATATATATATATATATATATATATATATATATATATATTGTTTTGTGATTACTGCTTTATGTGTATAATTTAATTTAATGTGATTTATAAAGGTTGATAATAACTGGGAATCTATTGGGTAGTGGTGTACCTGTAAGGGATAGGGTCTTCAGCCGCTGAATTTTAGAAGTTGTTTAGTGACATATTTACCACCTTTGGGGATGATGTGATGATTACTAGATTTTGGGGTTTCTATTTTATGCATTTAGTCACTAATTGTTCCAATATTACCTTTTTGAGCTGCTTTATAGTTCTGCGATACGGTGTTAATTTTATTCGATCAAATTGTTTAGCCACAGTGGTATACATCTGGCTAGGATTGGATTTGTGTAACTATATTTAATTTTTTTTGTGTCAATAACGTAATAAACCTTTAGCTGGTCGTGCTGGTTCAATCAAGTTTTAAGAAGATCACGGTTTGCAAAATTATTTTTTTTGGTTTTTTGTTTTAATATTGTAGCCACTCTGTTCAACGTCATCTCTCCGCTGTTTTTTTTAGTTGATTCATTTTTATTAGGTTTTATTTTTTTTTATATACCTAAAGGTAAATGGTTTATTATTGCTACGGATTTGGGTTACTTATGGTTATAAACGTTTTATTACAACTTTAATTGGGGTTTATGATTACTGTAATTTAGTTATCATTATTGGAAGGTGTATTTTGATCTGTGTATGCGTCTGAGTCTGCGTCTGCATCTGGGTCTGCGTCTTCATCTGCGTATAATTCTGCGCCTGGGTCTGCGCCCGCGTCTGAGTCTGCGTCTGCTTCTGCATATAGGTCTGCACTCTATGTCCGCGTCGGCGTCTACGTTTGAGTGTGCGTCTGGGTCGCGTCTACGTCTGGGTGTGCGTCTGCGTCCGCGTCCGCATCTGCGCCTGCATCTGAGCCTGCGTTTGAGTCTGTGTCTGGGTCGCGTCAGCGTCTGGGTCTGCGTCTGAGTCTGCGTCCGCATCTGCGTCAGCGTCTGAGCCTGCGTTTGAGTCTGCGTCTGGGTCGCGTTTGCGTCTGCATCTGTCTGTATCATATTGCACTTCATATCATCATTTCTTGTCTGAGAACTGTGTTGCGTTCTATAAAAAATGATAAATTTTGGCATTCTCCACGCATACTACTGACGTTGACGAACGGGGTGGGTCCATAGATAATTTCGAGACTCGTCAGTATTTTATAACATTCATGACCCAAATTTGGTCTACGGGTAGGTGAAGAGACAAAAACGGGCAGTCCATAAGATTTTATTTGGCGATGAACGGATGACCTTCTCATTCTGCGTCCTGCACCACCCATCCAGTGTATTAGAATTGACCGAGTTGTTAAAAGTCTGTCTCTTGTAGTCAAAAGCCTTCAATGACTTTCGTTACGATTTGCAGCTGGGGACTCCCGGATGGTGTTGTTTAACCCTTTCATAGGGCTGTATGGACCATCTTACTACCGTTGCAATATCACGATTTACACGTCTGCAATAGAGAACAAACTCTTAGCAAAATTGACTATAATTACACACTGTGCATTCTTATTATACATGGAACCTTGCTTCACTTCCTTAAAGCTAAACAAAACAGGTTTCGGTTGCAACTCTTAATGCATTAAACACTTTCAGGTGTTCTCAAACTATTTCCAAAACATTTATTTTTTCAAATTTAATCACGTTTTAAAGAGTATTTGCAAATAAACGCTTTTTTATAGTATTAATGAGTTGTTAGCTATTTACTTCAACGGTTTGAGGCCATGTAATTAGTAATCAGATACCTCAATGCTTGCATGGTTGACAAAATGTTTGTATTTATTAACGCGATTGAATAAAACTGAAACTATTAGTTCTAAGCGCTACACTGTACTATTTGGCTTTTGTAAAATGAAAGCGATTGTCTTGATACTCTTCTAACATCTGAAATTGATATTTACCTATTTTTTATTGGTTCAGTGTTGGTATAAACTTTCTTTTGTAAGTACTTTACTAATATAAAAGTTACTAAACGTTATAGGAACTATTTAGCAATGAGTGATAAAACAAGGATATGTTAACTATTCTATTAGGTACACCTATATAACGCTACAAGTAACATACTTTGAATTGTAGATTGTAACGTGGCAACTTATAGGTACCATTGAAAATTTTGTTGGTATATTTAAGTATGCTTTTTGAGTTATTAAGTAGGTTAGATAGTATTTAGTATTGTAACTGTGTGCTGAAGTATCCTGTATATAACTGCATATAACTAAACTTTAAAACGTGGTGCGCAGTATGAGCCTAAACAATATGTACAGTTGATAAAATCATTATCACCCAGAATGTCTCCGATCCGGTGATGGTGTTAACATTGCAAGGGTTTGAAGCGTCAACAATGAATTAATGGCGAGCTTCACTGATTTGGTGACGTAGGGTATTGATTAAATTTTACTAAACTTGGAAAAATATTTTCAATCAGGTTATCCACGAAGAAGGGCGGTTGTATCACACAATGAGCAAAATTGGTAAACCGTCGCAATTTACATTTTTTATATAATTATATATTAATGTATCTAATTCATTTATTACATGTCTGGACTTTAAGTTTTGGTACTAATACTAAGTAACCGCCGAGGTTTTTGTTTAAATATATACTATTGAATTCGAATTAAAAGTATTGAGGCGTTAAATTAAAGCATTTTCCTGCTCAAGCACTTTTTCCAGCCTTTTCTTTTGTATAAAAAAGTATGCATTGTATGCATAATAGATTCTAAAATTACGATAGTACTGTCAGCATTCAAAACACAAGCATTACTCATTAGCAACAATAACCAAGGTTTATAACAACCATTTACAAGATTCAAACCATATAAAAGCTCTATGGCCCTGATATAACCGGTGACAACATCTTTCGCAGCCTTTTCAAAATGAAGGGGCAAGTTTCTATAGGTGTTTGAAATTTATTTAATCATTTTTGTTATATTAGTGAATGCGTTAAGTATTAATGAGCCGTATCCTTAAATATTGGATAAAAAATTATTTTAAAAAATATCACCGAACGGAAAAACGTATTGGTCATTAAACTATTTTGTGGTATCGTCCGATTATTTTACTAGCATTTAAGGTGCTAAGGTGCAAAATTAAATTCTATTACGAATCTAACACTTTACAATTTGTTTTACCTTAAAACTAAACACAAAAGAATTTTTTTAGGCGGACAACAGAATATTAAAAGCAGTATACATTTCTTTTGAGAATTATACACCCAACTTTTTACAATGTAGGTACCTTGCATAGTCCATAAGCTTAACGAGAGATTCCAATTAGTGTTTGACGCAACTATGTTAAAAGTAAATGAACGATTAACGCTAAGGTGTATTTTTTGTATACAGACGTGTTGTGCTTCGTTACAAACATTGTGACAAAAACAAATAAGAGACGCATATTAGTTTTTTCTCATGCATTATTAATGGAACTACAAAGGCAGTTTTAGTAAATAGCTAACAACACTTTCATATGTATAATATATTACTCGTTATTATTTTTTTAAATTTAGGCATTCTTGTTTGAAATATTTATTAGTCTCTTTCATGCAATAAATTTAAATATCTAGTGTGAAACACCACACGACCTTCCTACCTACAAAATGGAAATTAAAAGAAACGAAATAATTTTAACAACATTTTTTTAGGATACCTAATTATGCCACCTCTTTTATAATAAGCTAATTACGAAAATAGACAACATTATAAACGCAAAAATAATAATCTTTGTCAAACAGACGTTTAAAACATCATGACAGATAGAGGTTAATAGATATAAATGCATGTTTTTTCTATGAAAATATCGATTATATAGCTTCAGCATTTTCAATCATATTTATTTAGTTTTTACATTTATTTCGCTTTACATTAAAAAACTTCATAAAGGAAATTTATCTAAAATATAATTTTTTTTTAAAATACGTCTACGCCTTTTCTTATAAAATTAATCGTTATTCAGATAATGAACACATAAATTCCACCTTAGGAATTTTTTGCCACTAAATTACGCGTAATTAAAAAAAAATTGCATAGAACATAATTAGTCGATACGTTTAAGGTCTATATCTAGGTATTTTTATATCTTAGAAATATGCAGCTATTCTAGAAATATTTGACAAAAACCAAAAACTGACCCCAATAATCGCACGCACCCGCATCCACATCCACACCCATACCCACACCCACACCCATACCCACACCCACACCCACTCACGCACGCACGCATGCACGCACACACACACACACACACACACACACACACACACACACACACACACACACACACACACACACACACACACACACACACACACACACACACACACACACACACACACACACACACACACACACAAACACATCTGGACAGTGTATGGAGTGAATTTGAATGTGAACTAGGGTCTTTTCGAAGAGTTATGAAGATGTTTGTAAAGAAATTCCAGTTGGCTGTGATTTTCTTTTACCGGTTGGGCTAGTTCCTTTTCAGACTTCCACTCGACAAAGGCTTTAACTGGAAAGCTCTTTTGGGACAGGTTGATTGTGATTATACCGCGGAAACCATGATGACGTTAGGCAAAATGGTATACAATGTATCGAAGGGAGAGACTGCTAGGGTACACAGAGAGACGCTCGGAAGAGAGCTATGCTTAAGGGGTGACATTTAAGTTAGCGAGTGGTGCGACGATGAGTTATGTCAGTGTGGATTCATGTAAGGGTTAATTACAACAAATCAACACAGTGGACACATTATACCAGATAGAGGTCTGCGGAATTTACTGTAAGATGAATTTTAGACCTTTGAATGTTAGTAGTTTGGTTACCTTTATAGATGTTATTTAGTATTAAGGATAATCAATCTCTGCTAACTGATTTTATGTTTAGAGTATAAAATTTCGGGATTTTAACTTATAAGGATTAGATTTTTGTATGTGGTCCTTCTCGGAATCAATGTCTGCAAACCTCTTTAAAAGATTGGCAATACAGATCAATCAGTTAACTAATCTTGTTTATTTGTTTATTATTATAAGAGTTAATCATTTCTTTGTGTGAAATTGCATAAAGAATTACACCGTTTTAGAGTAATCCAGCCTTTTATATTTTGGCTTTATGATTGATCCGAGAATTGTTTGTTCTGAGTCAGATCGATTACAAAATTTACTTATTTTGCATCCATTAACAGTAATTAAATACATAATATTGATAACAAGATATTTATTAAGCAGAAATTCCAGATTTGAATCATTAAAATTCATTCATGCTGGTGAATGTTTAAATACAGTTTAAAAATAAACTATTCCAATATTATTGATAGAAAATATATGATTCATGAACGACGCACTAATTGTGATATCTTTAACATATATTTTTGTGTAAATAAGAATTAATGGTTATATATTTTTCTAAATTTGGTGATTATTTATTTCAGAATTTTTATTACAGTTAGAAAGATTAATCTACGTGTATATGAGGGTAAATTAGAAAGGATTCAGATAATGTTTTATTACTTTGATTTTCCGAATATACACCACGCTAAACGTGTTATATGTATCCTGTGTCGAATATTCTTAATAATAAATGTTACGTAGTGTGATTTTAGAGAAATGTCGTTTTTGCCGCATTCTTAATGAAATATATTTTGATTTAGGAAGAATAGGTTTAGGTTATTAGTTTCTCGCATCGGATCAACAATAATTATTAGTACAGGTTTTAAACTGTGAAACTGTTTCATGTCTGGTAAACCTTGCTGAAATTCCACCTTTAAATTTTTAATTAATGTTGCCACTATCTGTAGAACCAAATTACCTTTTAAAAGTTGAATCGCAGAAAGTTTTGAGTTTTATAGAAATTGTACGACTAAATGTGATTTTCAGCATCCTGACGGTCCTGCAAATAGGTGCTTAAATTGCCCTCAAGTCTCGAAACCATATGAATACTTCGCTTACAAAATCAGCACCTTAAGTACCTGCGGCTTGAAATAAAAACAAGAAACAGATATGGGTGGTACTCTTCTATTACAAATCATACGTATTCATCTTCACTAGTTTGGTCCTTGGGGTACATATTGTAGCATGTGGAAAATCGGGCATAGTATACATAGATGTATAATTTACTATTCAATCAAACCGTGAAGAGGTTATATTTTTATACTTTAATACGTTGTTTGTAGTTGACGATTTAGAATATTTTGAAGAAAAAATGGTTAATTTAAATCTACTTATAATAAAAAAAAATCTTTTCAATTGCAATCCTGTTTCCACCTGCCGTTAGCTTACTTTATAATGAACTATAATTAAAGAGGGAGACTGGTTACATCTGTATACTTTAATATGTTGTTTGTTTAGGATTTTTGTCCTACACTTTTTACTTTATTTGAAAACACAAAGGACCATGGGATTTTAGAAACCACTTTCTTTGAATACAAAACTACGCTAATATTACACAATGTCCGACTCCAACAGAATTCGTGAAATTCATACAAAGACAAATAGTAATTAATGCACATAATTTAAGGGAGAACGAGAGAGATATTTTTTAAGCTTAGGATATGATTATATTTAGAGATTGAGCGTGTATTTTCAGAGAATTAAAATAAATTATTAAATATTTGTGAAAAGCTAACCTAACTCGTGTTACATTTCTTTCGTAACTACAACAACAACGCAATCCACTTTTTTAAATTTTTTTATATACACCGGGTTGGAGAATATTTCTTCAACATCCTGCCCCTCCAGCAGAAGAAATGGATTCAGGTAGTTAAAACAAAAGAGAGTACAACAAATAGACTAACGGAAAACAAAACTATCAAAAATAACATTTAATAAATAGTGAGGTAGGTGAAATTTTTTTTAAAAATATTATCAACTTGAGGAAGTGGACATAATTTAGTTACACTTCTAGTGAGTTTACTATCTTGTATTTTCAAACGTACAACCATGACCTTTCCATCTGAACCGTGCATGACCTCTATTACTCTAGCTAGCGACCAGTTGAGGAGTGAAGTATTTTCTTCTTTTATAAGCACTAGATCATTTTCCTTTAAATTAACAGAAGGTTTCAACCATTTTGGTCTATTCTGTAAGCGATTGAGATGGTCGCCTGACCATCTCTTCCAAAAAATCTGTTGTATTTTGAAACATTGTTGCCAAAATGTGTCTGTTATCAGGAATATGCGTAACAGATTTATTGGGAAAGGCTGCTAAAGCAGTACCTATCAGAAAATGACCAGAAGTCAGAGAATGGAGAGAGATTTCTAATTCAGAATTGCTTCTATTTGGGTTAACATTGTAGAAAATTCTTCAAACGTGAATTGAGAATTACCAATGTGGCGATACATGTGACGTTTCGTGCTTCTAATTGCTGATTCCTAAAGTCCACCCCAACCTGGAGACCTGGGTGGTATAAATTTCCACTGGATCTCATTAGAAGAAAGATAGGATAAAATAGAGTCATAATTTGAAGAATTTTTAAAAAAGTCATACAAATCCCTAAGATACTTTTTAGAACCAATAAAATTTGTAGCGTTATCAGTATCAATTACTTGAGGGTTTCCTCTCCGTCAAATAAAACGTTTAAGTGTAATAAGAAAAGCTTTAGACGATAAATTAGATACGAGTTCTATATATATATATATATATATATATATGTTATATATACAATACCAATAAAAAGAGCAATATAACATTTTTGAATTGTAGCTTTTCTTAATCTGGATGACTTTCTAATAAACGGACCTCCAAAATCAATTCCGATGCATTATCAACCACTAACACTGAATTAGGCTCGAGATTGGGAATAAGTTTTTCGGTCAACCACTTAATATAATTCTTAGAATTCCTGACTTTAATCCCGCTTTAAATATCAACAATGCATTTAGTACAAATTATTTAGCACCACCACAATGTAACATTATTGTCCTTTTGAAACAGGTGATTTCACTCCATTGCCACTGCTGTCATACCACCCATGTGAACCCGTATGTGAACTGTGCAAGTATGATTCGTCACTATAAATGATGTTTCTGCCCTATTCTCTGTACTTTTTCATTTTTCTTAAAAATGTAGTTCTTTTCGCCTTTACTGCGGAAGTTTCCACCAAGACCTTCCTGTTGTCTTCTCCCATTTGAAACCCATCTTTTTCACAATCGATCGAAAGCTGCTTAATTTTCCTCTTAAATGTATCCCTTCTTCTTGTACCGCTGCGAACACATTTTGCATTGTTGGTTTTTGCTTTTGGATATACACAAAATTGTAAATTATTCTTCTAACAACTTCTTCATCAAACTTGTCGATGGTTGATCTAGGTGCTGGTTTGTTTATTGTTTTACAAGGTGAACCAAATCTATTTCCGTCAGATTTCGATCTGCCTTCCTGTGTAATGCGTTTAATTGTTTTTCTGGATGTGCCTGTTGCTTCTGCTAATCTTTCGTACACACAATCGACAGGGATAATAAAATATTTTCATTCTTTTTCTCGCTTCATAATTTCATACAATTTATAAATAATTTCACGAGCTTGACTGTGAACAACTACTCCACTAATGTTCACTTGGTTTACTTGGCAGTTTGGACAAGAAATAACGATGAAATAATAAGTGTCTTGAAAAAGACAGATTTTGCATAAAACTGAAGGAATAAACTCAAGCGGCAACGTACGAATACAACGTGAAGTAAATAAAGCGCAGGACTACATTTATAAGTTGAATAGTAACATAGTTTTCGAATACTTTCGACGCGTTTGAATTATATGCACATGGAGGGGCGAGTGTCACGACATTTTGAAACTACTCTACGTCACCATTAAAAAAATTTATATAAATAAATAAATTAAATTACATTAATTTTATTTTAAAAAAAACATCACCAAAAAACATTATTATAATGACCACCCTTAGTTTAACAACTTTTAAAATCCCTGCAATTTCGATTTTTAATATTGAACCTAATATACCGTCTTATAATTGTATAACGTGTAATCGTATATATAAATAAAAAACCATACGAAAATTCTAATCTCTATACACGTTGTTCAACAACATTCTTAATAAACTATGAAAATGTAAACTTTCACAATTAACACTCATAATAAAATACTTATCTTTTTTTTTGGGGGGGGGTTTAATGGTGTACTTTAAATTATACAATCTAAACGTTTCGATAATACTTACAGTTATCTTCGTCAGTAGCAATGTTTGTTAAAAATTGTTAAAGATGTTGTAAACAATTTTGTCAAATTTGAAAAATTAAAACTTTTTAATTTTTCAAATTTGACAAAATGGACATGCTTTTTAAACTGGTTCGTGGTTAGTTTTTTGCAATAGTCAGGTAGTGAATTATAAACATTGACGATATTATAACTAAAAGAGCGTTCAAAATGTGAGGTTTTATGCAGAGGAGGGGTAATTAAGGAACAGAATCTGGTGTTAGCACTGAACTTTATCTTTTCGTAGAGGTACGGTGGTATTTTGCCAGTAATGATTTTATGGTACAGAGTAGCAGAGTGCACAAATCTTCTGTTTTTCATATTTAACCACGATGTATCAATTAATTTGTGTGAAATGTGTTCATACTTCCCTACACCATAAACCAAGCGTAGGCAGGAATTCTGAATTTTTTGAATTCTTTGTTTGTCCGTAGCATCTAAGCAAGGTCCATAGAAAACGTCACAGTAGTTAAACTGCGAGAGGACAAGTGACTCACATAGGATAATTTTTAAATCTTGACCAATGCTGTGTTGATTCTGAAAGATCAGTTTTAAATTTAAAAATGCTTTCTTTATCATCTCTGAGACTTGTGCCTTAAATCTAAGGTTAGAGTCCATAATCACTCCAAGATTTTTAACTTGCTCCTGAACAAGTAATATAGACTCCTTAACACGAATTTGTACGGCACATTTATGTCGGTCCCTTGCCTTACTTTTACCGAATAGCATCACAGATGATTTTGATGCATTGATATGCAACCCGTGCTCCTCAGAAGTTTTAATAGGACTGCAGATATCACTATTTAAGCACTCTACCGCTTGTGTTGTACTACATTCCTCAAAATCGTAGAATAGTTGAGTGTCATCTGTATATTGATGAAACTTTATATACTTTAGACTTTTGTAAAAATTCGAAGTATACAAGACGAAAAGCAAGGGGCCCAAAATCGATCCCTGTGGAACCCCACAGGTTACAGGCAGTGCATCAGACTTTTTATTGTTGAGTACTACTAGTTGTGTTCTATCCTTAAGATAATTTCCAACTAAGGTACAAGCGTCTAAACTGATACCAACATAATGCAGTATGCTCACTAATAAATCATGACTAATAATGTCAAAGGCCTTAGAAAAATCAAGCGATACTAAAATTGAGAATTTTCCCGAGTCCGTAGCAGCAAACATGTCATCAGCTATGTTTAACAGAGCAGTTGCACAACTGTATCCTTTTCTAAAACCTGATTGGGTTTTAGGGAAAATAGAATATTTATTAATATGACATTTGATTAGATAACACCTTTTCTAGGACCTTCGACAGTACTGGGAGAATACTAATTGGACGCAGGTCTGTGTAGTTCGTTGGACTGCAATTTTTATTGACCGGAATTACATTTGCAACTTTCCATACTTCAGGTACAGAGTTAGACTGTATGCATACATTTATAATATGAGTGATGTACGGAATTAAAAAAGGACAGCATAGCAAGAGCATATACACACTTATTCCATGCTCACCCACAGCCTTAGACTTAATATTGTAAAGTATACTAATTACATCGATATCAGTAACTTGTTGAAATTTTAACTTATTTTGGAAGTCGGACATAAGGTGTTCCATGTAAAATTTTATTAGTTCATTGTTGACTCTATTTTTAGATGTAAAAACAAAAGCTTCATTTATTTTATTGGGATTGTTCAGATGAGATGGAATTTCTACAATACGTGATTTGGAATAAATGTTTAATCGCTTAAGCTCTTTCCATATATTGTGTGATTTATTTGTACGAATATGGTAATCTAAATAAACACTTTTTCCTTTATTTATAGCATAATTTGTGTGATTTCGAAGCCTCTTGTAATAGTTCCAGTGTGTGTTATTTTTTGTTTTTTTAAATTTCAGTAACGCAGCATTACGCAGGGACATCATGCTCTTGATTGTGTCAGTAAGCCAGGGAGATCCTTGTCTGGTGATGCGTGCCGTTTTTACGGGCGCACAAATATCAAAGATAAACAGAATGCATGCATTGAAATAATTGACAATATCATTTATGTTACTAAGTTCGTACAAATAATTCCAATCGACCGACCGCAAGAGGCAGCTAAAGTTATAGTGGTCAAATTTAGTAAAGTCGCGATACGTTTTCTCAAGTGACTTATGTAGAGTAGAATTAATTGGATATTTGCAGAAAACTAAGGAATGATATGATGTACATGAGTCACTCCGCAGTCAGTGAGATAATTATGAGGTCAAGTAGGGTAGATGAGGTAGCAAGCTGTGATTCTGGTAGGTTCTTTAATAATCTGAGTTAAACCAATCTCGTACAACATTGTGATAAATCTGATGTATGCCAATTTGCATAAATTTAAAAAATCTACGTTGAAATCTGCAACGCAAATAAAATCATAAGTAATGGTTAGGATTTGTGCAAGGCAGTTTTCAAATTTATCAATAAAGTTCAAATAATGGTACTCTAATCTTATATAAATTGTACCGATTACTAATGATTTGTTGTCAAGTTGAATATTAACCCAGATTTGCTCAAACGTTTCATCATCATCTAAATTTGAGATAACGGTATAACGGAGGGTATCTTTAAGGTAAATCCCTAGGCAAGACTAAAATATTCTATAATAAAACATAATTTAAACCCATCCACAGGACTGAAAACGTTTTCAAGTTCAAATAATTAATGCACATCATTGAAGTCATTGATCGAGCGTATAGAAAGATTTTGCTATGATCACTTTTGCGCATTAATATATTGCTCTCTCGTGTCCATAAATATTTTATCTTGTTTTCCTTGGCGAATATACGCGACTTTGCGTAAAGTATACGATTATCTGCCGTAAGCGAGTCATTAATATAAATTGGGCCATTAGTATTAATATTCGGTAATCTGGTAAACATTTCTCCCAAATCCTTGACGGTGATACCCCTTTTGATACGTTTAAGTTTCATGATTTCTTGTTTATCTAATCTACTGATGAATTTAACTATGATTTTTCGCGGCTCTGCAGGTAGATTTGGATTATATGCGAGACGATGGCATGCGTCGATCATTTGTTTCTCAAAGGTAAAACCAACGGCGTTACCAACATGTGAGATAACGTTAAGAATACCTTCGTTCTTGATTTCCGGGACGCCCTTGATTTCTATTGCATTCTTCCTTGTATACTGTCCAAAATCATTGATTTTAGCCTTCAGATCTTGAATCTCGTTGCGTAAGTGCTTATTTTTACCTTCTAAGTGTTGAATTTTTCCTAGACATTCATCAATTTTTATTTGTTGTGCTTTCAGTAGCGTGGAATTATCATCTATTTTTTCGTGACATAAGTTAAGCGATTTAGCGAAGTCATCTTGATTGTCTTTAATTGATACGATCAAGGCATAAACCTGTTCCAATGTAACACTAGTCGTTTGCTCCGATTTCTTAGAAGATAATTCTAGCGAAGGATTTTCAGAGATTGACAAACAAGAATTACATTTCCAGTTACGTACGTTTTTAGATTCGCATAAGGCATGAAATTCGTTGAGTGTAATGTTCACGCATTGTAGATGATAAGAATTTATACATACAATACAATCAATACTATCATCATACCTGTTTATCTTACTTGCACTTGCTATTAGTGAATAATGTAGTCGTTTGTGTTAATGCAAAATATTTCAAAAACGGGTGCCGAATCGAACAAATACTAAGTATGATTTTATTTGCAGAATTAAATGTTGAATTTAACAAAAAAATATTTCTTCAAAAAAAGCAGGGACGTGCGTTTTTTTTTACTTAAACTGATTAGCTTAACATATTCTACGCCACTGTATGGAACCAGTTGACTCAAACTCACCAGATTAATTGTACTTAATTAGACATTTAGGTGTACCAAATCTCAGTGTAATATCTTTTGTAGTTTTTGAGGAATCATAAAAAAAATCTTTTTAATCAACCTGTATCTCGGTTAGGAAGCATTTTCGGAAAAGCGTTTATGATAATTTTTGTCTTATTTTGAATCATAGAATCTCCAGTTTTCGTTTGTCGGTGATTTTAAAATACACCTATATATATATATATATATATATATATATATATATATATATATATATATATATATATATATATATATATATATTAGTTAAATTATTTGCCTTTATTTCAAATTTGTTTAGTAATAATTATTGGGCTATTTGGCATTAAAGAATTACTTCAGTTTTGTATCGATATTTCTTTTACTATTTATAAACTTCTTCAGGACAAAAAATTAAGTTATGAAATATAAAATTAAGAACAAATATAAAAAAGGTAGCAAAAGTTTTAATGCCACCTTTATTCATTTTTCCTAGTGAAAGTGATCAATGTGGTAACCATAACGCGTTTAGCACAAACTACCATAAGCACAGTTATCAGAACCACACGTCTTTTGCTTTACTTTTAATAATGACCACAAACCACTAAAGAATTAAATTACTAACGTATGGACGGCTTTACAGTGCAATATGCCGTGAACACTTCAATTACCATTACTATTACTATTAGCTTGTATATGTTGTATAACGTATGGACGGCTTTACAGTGCAATGTGCCGTGAACACTTCCATTACCATTACTATTACTATTAACTTGTATGTGTTGTATCGAGCAAAAAAATAGTAATTTTACACCTATATATATATATATATATATATATATATATATATATATATATATATATATATATATATATATATATATTACGCCACTCCTTTTCCTGTCAACGGAAATGGAGGTTTACTGTTGAGTGTATTACTACTACTGAATAATTACACTTTTGCCCTTTTAGCTCAGTCGGAATTTTGTACTTGCAAAATAAGGATCGGGGTTCGTTATTCAGGCTCTCAACACTTTGAACAAATAGATAAAAAAAGTTTATATACATATATTTATTCCCTATTTACTTTTTACAAATCTAATATGGTTTATTTAAATTACTTAACTAATGTATGTAAATATATTTTACGGTGGATTCTCCTTTTCCTGGCAGGATCGTCAAGTGGACATACTACGTCCTGGTGGGTCCCGGAACTAAGAGTTAGGTAGTCCTCTGGAGTTTCTGTAATGTAACATTAATAGAAGGTTTGGGTTTTGACTCGTAGTTTACGTCCTTTGACTGGTTTCCGTTTATACTAGTTAATTGCCGAAATAAAAATGAATAATTTTACCTGAATGCGTCCCTGTATAAAATACATAAGCTGGTAGCAAGATAACGCGGTATAAACACGTGCGCGATAAAACACCGAGTTCAATGCTCTGCCTTTAAAGAAATAATCGATATTTTAAAGCGGTCGGTTTTAAATGTATAAAAGTTCTCTAATTTTATATCTGCTTTTCTTATGAAAATAAACTCCTTTACGTTTACATTCAATTTTGCCCTTTTTAAATAAATGAAAGCTTTTCGGTTTGAAGGTAGCTTCTATACGGTAGCCGCGGATTATTTGTTTCTGTTCCTATATTAATTACTTTAGTAGACAGGTTTTTATTTAAATAAAATAAAAAAACTTTTGTTATGTTGGCCGATTTTAAAATACAAAACCTTCGTTTTCTATTAAAGTGAATTTTTCGCGTCTAACAATAATGATTTGAATTATTTAACACGAAATATATTATTTGATAGTTTCTGGTTTACAGGTAACAATCTTATTAATTGCAAACGGTGTAACTTACGTTTTTCCGGTGGTGGCGGCAGTGGTTCTATTACAGACCATAATTTAATATTGACTAACACGTCTAGTTTTTACGGTAAGGTTTTATCTTACTGGATTAACGGCGTTAACTAGGTGTTCAGCGTAATCTTCCGACGAGGTTTTAGTTACAGGTACTTGCGGTTGTTGGTACGTTTGTCGAGGTGTTTTTTAGTGTTAGTGTTAGTGTAAATTTGTGTAGGTGGGTCTCCTTTGTCCACCCGTTAAACTAAGCAAGAGGATCTCCGTCGGTCAATGGAATGTCGGGCAACTGCCCTTCAAACTCCACAGTGTAGGTGTCTAGTAATGGTAGAGTATGTCGGGCTTACAACCCTGCATATCCCTATCACCATGTGTATACTGTTGTCTTTATTTCGACTTACGCGCATTAAACGTTAGATCTCTGCAAGTCTAACCCTTTGACTTCGGTGATGCTATCAAGTCGCGGAATCGCGATTTCTACTCGGACGGCGGTTACAGGTTGACGGTTTTAAACGGTAGTAGTCGGCGCGAACGCGACGATAGAGCACACGACTTCTATTCGGATTCTTCTGGTAGCGGGCTTCTGGTGGAGCGATTGATAATCATTTTCGAGAGAGTCTATCTATATTTATTTATTAATAATCTTTTTTTAGATACGATTCGATAGATTAGATACGATTCGAGAGATTAGATTATTTGAGCAGCGCGTGCCGCGTTTTTATAAAGAATTCGCGAGGGTGGTTACGAAACTTTGGTGGTGAGATTCCGTAGGCCAGTATTGGCGGAAGATGCTCTGACGTATACAATCTTTTAAACGTTTTTGGGATTTACGTCTGGAGGGAGGATGCATGATTAATTATTGCACAATTTTATGCAACGTTATGAAACATGTTTAACTTTTACTAAAACTTCTACGAATTTTTATAATTGCTTGCACCTGTGCATTTAGCGAGTCACTTTATCTTAGTAAATTCCGTGAATATTATATCAGTACTGGTATTTTACTTAGCACATAATTAATCATGACCGGAAAATTTTGATAAAGGACGGCGTCTTGCTAATAAACTTTAGGAAACTAATTAATAATAATAAAAAATTTGGACATCTGACGGCGGCCCTTTACATATATATATATATATATATATATATATATATATATATATATATATATATATATATATATATATACTTATGCAGGTATAGAGGGTTACCCAATCGAGAGTTATTTTTCACTAACGCTAGATCGACTTAGTTTCGGAAAGATCGGCCATGATGTCCGTGTGTGTAGATGTGTGGTGGAAGTATGTAAGTATCCACGATAACTCCAGAACGGCAACATGGACGTACTTCAATTTTCGTAATTAGGTCTATTTCCATTTCTCTTGAAGCTGATTAGATTTTGGGATGCATTCAGTGGCGGAGAGGGGGATTTAATAAGAGCAGTTTTTTGTTTTTATCAATTACTTCTGAAACAGCTGTATACTTCAAAGATATAGAAATACTAACCAGTATAGATCGTAACGTGTTCAAAATGATGTTTGAAGATTGAACCTAGTCTGAAATACGCTACAAATAGAATAAAGATAAGGTCTAGCTCAGCTGACTTTTGAGAATCACTAAAGCGTAGTGCACTGGATGCATGGGTACTGTGACCGCACAGGATAGAGATAGCCAACGTGCCACGTAATTTTGGATAAAACAGCCTTTAAGCTACGAAATGGGGAAGTGAAGCTGTAAGAGAAAGCATATAAGTACATATAATAAGAAGTAAAACACAATAATCAAGTAAAACGCAATGCTGATCAAACTAAACAGCTGTAATTATCAAATTAAAAGAAATAAAGGGTATCATTTATTACCCTAAATTGTAGAGGCAAGAAGATAAACGTAAGTTCGGTACCAAATCCAGAATTTAACAATCTTTAAAGCAAATACTGGCCCTGTTTTTAAGGTAAGTTCCTATATTGATTGAAAATAACACCTAGAAATAAATTCGCAAAGCAACCAATTGTAACGGAAGCCAGTAAAATACCTTATTTAACTAACAATGGTAGGCACACTCCTTACCGATATGAAATACAAAAAATTTCTAATATACAGTTGCTTTGACTCATTTCTCAGTAAACATATGTCCTAACTAGTACATGCTTATAAAGACCGCATTTTGTTTTTATTATAATAAAAAAAAATTAAGTAAAACCTAAAAGTAAGAAAAACAATGAAATCGTGAATATAACGCAGCTATATCCTGCAAAAAACCATTAATGGTTATTAACATCAATGTAGTTGTAAAGTACTTTATGATCGCACAACTTAAGCTCTTAATTATACTTAAATCAAGAAATTTTTAACACTTAGATTAAAATAGCTTCCGTAGGTACGAGGAACTGGTGGTGAAAATTATTGAATTCACTGCATTATCAAACCGTTGGTAAGGAGCAGATTAATATACTATTGCAGATGAGAAAATAGGTAGTCAAGTAACATGTGGTTAAGATGTGCCCCACGATGCTCTAAAGTGTCGTCTAAAAGAACTTAATGAAGTAATCAAATTAAGACCTATTGTCGTCCATAACTTACCCTGAATTAATCAAGTTGTAAAAAAAGAACATAGTATAAATTGCTTATTAGGAAAACTAAAGGTTTTCTTCTTTCATTAACGAGAACCACCTTTAACTCCAAACGAAACGGAAATGAAAAATTGAATTTGACACCGTCAAAGGCGCCACTTCAACTCAAACGTGTCATTTCAGAAATCCTTTTGGAGAAATAACCTGCTATATTTTAAAAACTTCCAAGTATAAATGGTAATGCAAGATTTAGAGATAAGTATGCTGAAAGTGAAACTAAATTAAAAAAATATGTACGATGACATTTAATAGTTAAAACGAAGTGATACAAGACTTCAAACATATCAATTAATGCAATTTTTGATACGACGCGTAATTTAGCGACAAAAGAATTCATAAGTGTTAGTTCAAATTGATTCAGTATATGAATAACGGTTACTTTAATAAGAAAAGCGTAGACATATTTTTTTAAAGGAAAATTAAATTTTACATGCGTTTTCTTTATAAAGTTTCTTAATATAAAGCAGATTAAGTCTAAAGATTAATTAAATAGGGTTGAAAATGAATTACCAGTATTTTGAAGGAGCGGATGGCTTTGGAAGCATCTGACAAGAAGTTTTAAATATCCATCTGACAGATTATTGTTTTTGTTTTTACAATGCTGCTTAATTTCGTCATGAATATATTAAAAAATGGAATACCTAATTATCTTAAAAAAATTAGTATTAAAATTGTTTCATATCTTTTAATTTCCACTTTTTAGGTTGAAATGTCGTATTTTGTTTCACGCTAGAAATTTTGATTACTAATAGTTATTTTCTCAACTAGTGCGATGCCTTCTTTTTAACCCGAGGCGTTACCCGCGTGATAAAGTATAAGCCCGAGCACCAAAAATGTGACAGCGCACGAGTTGAGAACAAAATGTTTTGTAACTATTTACATAAAATTAGGAAAAAGTCAAATTTTTTAATATTTTTTGACAAATAAATATATGAAAAAGATAAAAAAAGTTTATATATTTAATTATATACAACTTTCTTGTTTATGTGTTTAAAGTAACGATTACGAAAGTATTATTACTGACGTATTACCTTTAAGCCTAATTAGTGTAAATAAATAAAATATTTGTTACAGTGTGTTTTAAGGCAAGTCGGAACTGTTCCGTTGCCTAATAAACAACTACCACACACATTGGATTTAACATCCTGTATCGATCATAGTAGAACCCCGACACCATCACTCCACTTTCTTACGTCACAAGCTCCGTCCACTGGGGAACCTTACCTTTCACTTTTTGACCTTGGAAATTTCCCAAAGGCCAGGCACCTGGCTGATCACGGTTTGACCTTGAGTGAGTTGTTTACCTTCAGAAAGTTGTTTACCTTAAGAAGGTTGTTATTTACCTTGAGAAACAGGCTTACCTTGAGAAGGAGGACTAGGGTTAGTATGGGAAATTTGAAATTATTTTAATGGAGGTTCTTGTAAGACAAGTGTAGGAGCTATCTCATGACCCTGGTCTTGCGCTGTAAAATTGTTTTTAATGATGTTCTTGTCAGACAGGTGGAGGAGCTATCTCATCAGTCTAGTGGAGTGCTGGGAAATTGTTTTAATGGAGGCTCTTGTAAGACAAGAGCTATCTCTAGGACCTGGTCTTGCACTGGGAGTTGCTTCTTAGTAATAAAGAGGTTGTAGTAATACGAGAGCTATTACTTGGACCTGACTTTGCTCAGGGCGTTGTTTTTAATAATAAAGAGGTTGTAAGACAGGTGTAGAAACTATCATGTAGACGTTTGACCCTATCGTGAGCCCTGAGGCAATTGTCGCAACTTAACCTTATAAGACAAATGTAGATTCCTGTCATGAAAATTTGTATTCTAATAAGGGAGCCCTAATGCTAACTTGTAAGACAGCTATATAAGAACTTGTTTATGACATCAACTAGTGATGTATGTAGACTAATAAGCTTATGGTTGGGGTAGGATGACAGCTATTTTTGGTAATTATAAACCATTTTGTATTCTTGACCTTTGCTGATTTGAGGGTTAGCATTTTGATTGATTAAGCTGACCTTGGTTATAGACTTAAATTGCTACTTCTATAAGATAAGCTTCACCTCCTATTATAAAACTGACGGTCGGTTGGTCTTGGAATTTTTTGCATGTATCAAGGTTATTGATATTTTTATAGATGCGGTCGGCCTTGGAAAAGTTGACACGTATTTTATTCACGTCTATTAACTAATGATGCTGAGAAAAATTTTATTAGAATTATTACATTCCTTTAAGACCTATTTTATTTACAGCATACTTATTTTACTTTGAGAAAAATACCACTCTCAACAGTATACATAATTAAACGTGTAATTTGATCTTGTTTTAGCACAGGTACTCTTCATACTTCATGAGCTGTTTAGATCCCTTTGAAATGTTTATTGTTATTAATATCTAATAAAATCTGTTTAACTTAAAACATGTCGATTATGTTCTGTGCATTTTGAATTTTATCAATTTCTCTGGGTAACATGTATTAATTAATGAATTAATTTGAAAGTTAAATTATCATTCCGTCAGGAGTGATCATTGTTTTTATAATGTGATTTTTTTGTAATAGGTTCATTATGAAGAGAGTGCATAATATACTCTATCGTAAAAGTATTCTAATAAATAAAAATTAATAGATAATGACAAATGTTTTCATAATAAGATATTAAAATATTATTAGGGCCGGTTTGATTTATCAGATGTTTTCGATGTTCCTGTCATATATGCCTTGTTATATGCAATTTTAAGGTTGAATTTATGCGAATTTTTTTCAATTCTACCAGAGGTAAATACGTCTTAATTAATTTTTATCTAGCACGAAATGTGATTCTGACATAGATATAACTAACTGTTTTTGTTTACAATGTAATTTCACGTGATACGGTTTTATTATTATAAAAAGCAGTTGATAATTAGCTTAAAAATGTTATTACACTTTCTTTTTAATTTCCACTTGTATGTTGTGACCTTCTACCTATACACGATAACATGCAATTAAGACGACCTTCACTACATTCTTTAACAGTCGACATCTATTAGTTTATAACACTATTGCTTAGTAGCGCATTTTTATTTACGGTCGAGATCATATAAAGTTATTAACGTTCCATTTTAATGGGGCTATCAACTATTGAAAGGTCAACCGTTAAAATTGTGTTTCTAATTACCTTTTGCAAGGTTGTTTAAAGCAGTCCTTGTCATGTACAGGTGATAATACGAAAATATTTTTATTGCGCACGTTTATACTACATTTATAAATCTACATTCAAAATAAAAAAAAAACAATTATTAACTAATTAAGATATAATTTGTTAACAGGCGTATAGCAAAGATGACCAATAGGTTTTAATATTTTATTAATGATTGTTTTGAAAAGACGGCTAGAATATACCACTGTATTTTTTTTGAGTTATTACATTTTCTTTAATTTCCATCGTGCTGATTCCCTTTAACGGGTAATTAAATACATTATTTACAATAAGTAAAATGCACGATTTCGTAAAACAAAAAATTCCATATCCGATTCACGTACAAGTGGTATTTCGAAAAATATTTAAAATATATTTTGGTTTAATTAACACCCATGCTATTTATTTCAGATTTAAGCTAAATTTTACATCTACTTTACACACAAGGTCTATCTGTCTTATCAGAAATACCTTCATCAAAAAGGTCTTTTACCAGCGAGGGCTGCTTTGGGATGATAGACAAATACCTTGCGGCCGAATAGATAAATATCTAGGGCAAATAAAACAAGCTACATTTGACTTCCAATGGCTTTTGTTTTGTATTAAAGCTAATAAGATACCCAAGTGATGACATAATGGTGTGGCTAATAAAATTCTTATTTGCAAGACGCTGTAAAGAAATTGCCTTGTTTGAAATTTTAAGCTACCCTAAGGAAAATATTAGAGTTTGCTACAGAAACCATGCGTAAATCTACAGTGAGAAATTTACTCAAGACTGGTACATTGTCAGTAACCTTTAGGTATTGTGGCAAGCGGTTCTTTTGTGATATGCGAGAATTTAAGTAAACACAATAGTGGATGCAGTTACATACTATAGCGGAATGTTTTTAAGCGCGAGGGTTTGGGTGTGAGGTTTTTAAAACGAAGATAGGTGCATCTGGAAGCGTTCATAAATATTTTTTAAGAGGAAAACGATAAGCCTTTCTACAAGAAGTAATACAAATACGACAAATAATCTGGTGTAAAAAATATCTGTAGCTGAAATATTTAATAAAAAACATTGGAGACAAGAATGTAACGCTTCATTGCAATGATAATGATAAGGTAACCCTCATGAGTGGATTGCATTTTTTCTGTTACTATTTTCAGATTGATCAATTTCCAAACAACCTTTTACCAATTGATAGAGTTAGAATGATTCTCGATGCCAGGAATGCAATTTCTAGCTATTATTTGCAGATTGGAGAATTTCTAAATTGCAGCTGATTACGTTAAAGGATATTTGATTAGCTGTAGAGTGATTTTCGGTGAAATAGTATGCGCTTCTAATAGTAATCTAAGTATGAGGAATTTCAATTCAAAAGACGTTTTACTAATTGATTGTGTTATAATGATTGTCGATACCTGGCATGCAATTTCTAGTTATTATTTACAGCTTGAAAATTTCTAAAACTGAAAACGATTACGTTAAGCTCTAACTGATTAGTTGTAGAGTAATTTCCGATTCAATATCTAATCGTTATCATGCTTTCTTTCGATGACACTGATAATGATAATGACTTTTGTGTGTGTATATATATATATATATATATATATATATATATATATATATATAAATAACCCTTGCGAATGTACTTTATAGTATTACTACCGCAACTACACTGTCAAAAATGGATAGCTTCACGAAAATGCCAGATTTTGATGGTGAATACGAAGAGCGCATCCTCGATGTGTACAGGGATCTCCGGCGTACGCTACGAACCTGGATAGAAAGGCTGCGGAGGTTATTCGTCGAAGGGGATGTAGCGCTTGAGCAGCGTGAAATGGTTGTGCGTCATCATTCAGGACGCAAAAGAAAACAGCCGAATATCGATAGCAATTGCACTTATGCTACAATCATCAGTACTTCCGTGACTGCTACCAACACTACCACAACCGCAACCACACCCACCACCATCAGTCGTTCCATGAAGAAGAAGAGGAGAACTAGTCGACCTAGTATGGAGGAGGTGCAGTTGTCCTCAAAACCGTCAACGTCGGGACTTGTATCGGCCAATGTTAGTAGAGGAAGAGGTACGCAGGAGCAGGTCCCCAGATCGAACACGCTATATCCTGTAAATTTATGTGAGGATGTATCACCAGCGTCACAACCAAGCATCAGTGCGCGAGATGTCCAACCACCGTCAGCCAACATATATTAATAAGTAAAATAATTCTTTCTGTTTATCTGTTTTATTATTCATTCCTTATACCCAAATGGAAGAGTATCAAAGTTTTCTATTCTACGTCGTTTAGAGTAACTTATATTCTATATTTTTAGATTCTGGTCCACTTAGTACATTGTAGCACCTGTCTCTAACTATTTTTCTATCATTATACACAAAAAGAGAGTCTTTACTACTGCTAAGCACCATATCTTTCATCACTTCAAAGTTTATAACACGAGAGTTCTTATAGTTTGAGGTAATACCCTTCACTTTGGTTGAAAACACATTATAACTGTAGCTTTTAAGTCCTGCACTTACAAACTCAGCCATATAGCTTCCTTCACCGTACGCTTCCAGCTCGTCGGTCATATGGCCAAGGAAATCTCCGCAAGTTGGATTCCAATCGTCGGGTTTAGCCACAAATATGACACTGTCTGTATCATAGTACAGAACGCGGCGGTCTAGTTTCTCCAGGTAACTATATAATTCTAAACGCGCATGAGCTGTCGTGTAAGCGGCTATGGACACATTAATAGTTTTTTGTGAATCACCTTCACCCTCCGGTCTATCCCAATTTACCATTACTACATTATCATTAATAGGGATAATGGATTGTACCTGAACCAATGGTTAGCAGTTTGAAGAAATCGTTTGGCTCAGATACAATACTGCACTGACTTAAATTTTCGCGTTGACCGAACTTACCCCAAAAATAATTTAACATGAGTTTAGCCAAGTACCTTAAACCTGGATTTTTCTTAATATTATTAGCGTCTAGGCGAATTCTCTCCTCATAATATTCTGTTATGTACTGAGCCTTCTCGACCTCTGACGTGCAATGACTAGGCCATCCTAGACATTCTTGCTTCAGTTTCAGGAAATTATCAATGTAACCACTAAACAACCCACCCTGTTTCGTCGCTTTATTATAAGTGGTTACCTCATACTCCCAAATCTTGGAAATGTCCAAAACTTTATAGTTTTTAGACATAGCCTTACGCAGCTCGTCAGCTACAAACGTCCCAACGAAATTGGGTTCAGTTTCACTATGCCCACACTTCCCTTGACTTAACTCAGAACCACAGGCCCTACCTAGTACAAACATCAGCTCGCCATGCATTTTTAAGGGTAAAGCAGGGTGATAGAGATTAGAGGGCGGTAGTACTCGACATTTAACTAAACCCTCCACTGTGTCCAACGAAACGTTCTTACAATCTAAACCTACATGAATTTTCGGATGACTTACAGGATACTTACAATATTTATTTACATAGGGATATAATGAGCACACGTCATAATACATGATTTTCTCACTAATACCGTCACATTCATGATACAGTGTACTGGCATTAGTGCGGCCAGCGTAAAATGAGCTTCGTGGATTTAAAGGTTCGTCATCTTGGTCACCTAGATTCTGTATGAATACTCTCAACTCATCATTTGCAAGTATTTGTTTCTTAAAATCGCATTCACGCATTTCCACTAGATTCCACCCGCGCTCGTGTAGAAATAGGGATCGCGCCGCCGTGTTTTCGTTTCGGGCGAACATGGAAGTATTTGCACCAAGCTTAGAATCAATATTAACTTGGGCAGGGAAACATTCCTCGCAACCGTGCCAATAGCACGCCTGATATTCGTAAACGGTATTTGATCCTGCGCAGTAACCGTCGACCTTTACGCCTTCAGGTGTTCTAAATTCACGAGCTTTCCCTGCGTGCTGTATGTTCACTTGCTGTGAATGTTCAATCCATCGTAACCACTGTATTGCGACCTTTGATTGGTTGTCGGTACGTCTATACCCGCCTTTTGGAATGAGCCCTATTGTGTTCTCTTTGAGGAAAAGCCTACGAAACACTGTATTGCAAGCGCTAGCAATTGTAGTAGCCTCCTCAAACGGATCGACTTTATTTTGGGTCGCGAAGGTGGACTATAAACTAATACAACCTTTAACGAGGATGTTAACATCCATTAGGCAATATTTCTCAATCGCTTCACTCATCGTAGAAACATAATTACTCTGGGCCACGTGCCAATCTAAAAGTTTTTGCCGATCATTAGCCGACATCTGATCTGCACAATAGTATTCAAGTGGTGGAAATGGACCCTAGTAATTCTGATTCTCGGATGTGTTGAAGAGAAATGGGAAATACCTCTTGGACTTGGGGAAATTGAAAGTATTCGGAAATGCCGAGAGCGGTGATGGAATGAAATTAAGGGAGTCAATGAACCTAATATCACTGCACTGAATGGAAATTAGTTTTAAACCGTTGGTGATGGCTTTGTGTCTCCGCCGGTTATTATCAGTTAACATACATCTAAGCACAAAACATCCATCGTACCCCTTCATGTTATGAGCGATGCATGTAATTTTCGCGCTCTCTCGGCAACATACGACAGAAACGAGTCAACGGGATTTTCCCTGAAAATGTGCACTCTTTTGTTAACACGTCGAGCATCGCTCATCCAAATTGTCGATGCGCTGAAGACAAGTGGAACAAACATTCGCAGCCACGCATAGATTGGGCTAATACAGAAATCTATCATTCGCTCGCTCATGTACCTTCTCTTGCATGCACTCCAAATCGTAAAAGATAAACATAGATGGTTTACCATTACTACCGTCGCGTCGCACCTTGTTAACGGCCATATGGCAGAGGTGACCCATAGGTTTCTCGCTCATGCACGTAGGACAGCGACTGTATCCCCACCTAAGTTTACGCTTTACTTCAATGGTTTTCAGACACTTTAAACATCTACGTAATGTTTCACATAGTTTAGCATCCTTATGGTTTCTAAGGCATTTCTTCCCGTAAAAATCTCTTTTGCAACCATTACAGACAATTTTAGGATTTTGGACGGAGCAAGGTGGTTTTGATGACACGTAGGACACTGATACAAACACTTCATATGATCTTTTTTGTTATTACAGCGTTTTCTACACTGCTCGCAGTAATAACCGCAGGTAAATGCTGATGTGAGACTGGTAATTACGTTATAGTGCTCATCCTCGAGTATTAAATTTAAAACAACTCTACCCGGTTCCCTAGGACCCTCAAAATACACCGAATCACCTACACGCGAGTTATAAACTACAATGGCATATGAAGCTAAATGATTTTGAAATGCATGAATATGTTCGTAACTACCACTCTGACTAAGGTCTACCCCACTGTATTGGCAGAGTTGCATGGCTCGCATATGAAGTAATGGACATCCCGTTTCCATACTATGACGCATTGTATCATTATTTCTAAACGTTATTGCTAAGACTAGTGCTCGCGCTAAACAGTTATTATCATTGATTGTTGCTGGTACAACAACAATACCCTGCTTTTTAGCCTTACAAAAGTCTTCAAACTTTATCCCTGTCAAATTTTTGCGCCCATAGCCCACAGGTACCGACACTCTGTCCGCGTTTAAAACTAACAAGTCACTCGAAAAAAGCTAACATTACTCTGCATTACCTTTTCAAGTAGCGACATTATCACTTTCACCGACAACTGGTCCACTCTTCTAAATGAAATACCGATTGGTTTGTCCGGGTAATTTGGGTTCCTTAACGTAATCCCTACACGGTCTGACGGAACGGTATCCTTGACAAAATATGCATGCAATTCCTCGAATGCGCTCTATAAAAAAAACGTATTAGATAAATAACATTTTACCTGTAGCCATGTTAAGGGATTATCCTTGCACATCTCGTCATTAAAACTAAATCGCAATGATGTTGTGTTGAATTTTTTTATGAATTTAGTATTTGACTCTCTTATTATATTTATATGATTGAACCCTGAGGATAGTAGCCTCTTGTTGCTGACAACCTGAACCCGATTGGTCTTGCGCCTGTAATGTACTCATTCAGTAAGCGAAACAATAGAACATTAAAAAATATACCGTTATCAAATACTCCACTGCAGGAGTTTGCATCTCATCATTACCGTGAAACACGTCATCCATGTTTACCTGATCAGGGCTTTAAAAAAATAATTAAAAATTTAAAAATAAAAAACAAACATATACTTACACTCCACCAGCTCCCCGCACAGCTTCCACAAAATTATCGTACTCTTCCAGCGAATCGATATTATTATTCTCAAACACAATTTTATAATTAATAATATTGTACGCCTTTATCAACAGCTCATCGGTTAATAATAACCCGCCGTGAAACAATCCCAAAATCTGATTAGCTGATAAAGATTCCATAACGATGATAACGTAATGCTCTTCAAATGAAAACTAAATAAGCTAAACTAAGCGCACGCTTTTATAGTATTTTACAGGGTCAAAGGCCAAATTAAGTTGTTTTGAAATCCACAAGGCTAACTTCATGGCCAACTTCAAGGCCATGCTTATGGCTAACTTCAAGGTCTATTGAAGGTAATATTTTCTCAAAGTAAAATAAGTATGCTGTAAATAAAGTAGCTCTTAAAGAAGTGTAATAATTTTAATAACAAGGCCGACCACATCTATAAAAATATTAATAACCTTGATACATGTAAAAAATTTCAAGACCAACCGGCCGTCAGTTTTATAATAGGAGGTGAAGCTTATCTTATAGAAGTAGCAATTTAAGTCCATAACCAAGGTCAGCTTAATCAATCAGAATTCTAACCCTCAAATCAGAGCAAGGGTGAAGAATACAAAATGGTTTATAATTACCAAAAATAGCTGTCACCCTACCCCCAACCTTAAGTTTATTAGTCTACATACATCACTAGATGATGTCACAAGCAAGTACTTACATAGCTATCTTACAAGTTAGCATTAGGGCTACCTTACTAGAATACAAATTTTTATGGCAGGAATTTACATTTGTCTTATAAGGTAAGTTGCGACAATTGAATCAGGGCTCACGATAGGGTCAAAGGTCTACATGATAGTTTCTACACCTGTCTTACAACCTCTTTATTATTAAAAACAACGCCCTGCACAAGGCCAGGTCCAAGTAATAGCTCTCGTCTTACTACAACCTCTTTATTACCTGTTTATTATCTGTTTTTTGCCTGTTTCTCAAGGTAAACAACAACTTTCTTAACGTAAACAACTTTCTCAAGGTAAACAACTCACCCAAGGTTAAACCGTGATCAGCCACGTGGCTGGCCTTTGGGAAATTCCCAAGGTCAAAAAGTGAAAGGTAAGGTTCCCCAGTATGCGGAGATTGTGACGTAAAAAAGTGGAGGGGATGGTATCGGGGTTCTACTGCCCATAATTTCTCATTTAAATGCGCTGAATTTAATAGCTTAAATAGAGCGTATTTCCTTAAAGGTTGACAGCAGTTGTGTATCTGCAAGGACTCTTAAATTTACGGATAATAAATTATTTGATCAGTTGGCACAATTTTAAGAGAATAAATACTATTTTACAGTTCCACATACCAGCTGTACGATATTTTTTTTGTTCCACTAACAAACATAATCATTTTTAAATCCAACAAGGAAAAATTATAAATTCATAAACAAGATAAATGTTTGGTTATTTGGTTACAGGTGCATGTAATAATAAAAAGGTGAATACATTTGATCATGAAAGCTTCGTGAGCAATGTCTATTTCCAAAACTAAGAAACTAACCATTAATCTGAAGATCTCGTCACTTTTGCGTGAGTTTATAAAATAGTATCAGATTGTAACTCTAAAGTGCTTCAATTATGTAAAATGTGTATTTCGTTTTATACTAAGGTACACTTTATTTTATATTAAATAATTCAACGCGAAGTCAAATCAAATCATTTTTTTTTTAATTCTAAAGCAGCTTTGCGTTGATATAATTACTTTGAGATAAAAAAAAAACCTTTTTTCAAACTCCCTTTAATTATAAAGATTTAACGTAAAACGAATTAGGGTATAAAATTATTTTAGGAAAATGTAATTTCATTTTAATATAATACAATATTGAGCCATTGAGCCCCTTTATGAAATTAATTATGGTCAACATAAGTGCAACTCAATGTTGATATAAAAATCCAAGGAATATGAGTGACAATGACCTAAATACAGGCAATAATGAATGAGACAGTATTCCTTACTGTTCACCTTAATTAATCAACATACTTAGATGAATTTGAGGTGGTGATTCTAATCATTAACAGATTACCATTTAAAGGAAGTGTGTAATAACCCTCAATAATGACATCAAATTTTAAGGTCAAAACCTATTCTAAAATTAATTTAATATAAAGTTCATAGAAGGTTAATCCACTTTGAATACAATGTACCTACTACCCTTATAAAATATGCTAATAGTGTAAGGGTTGCAAGATAAGAGTGTTTCAGAGAACTGGCGGCATAGCGGCGCATCTGCCAAACCTGTCACGTGATTCTTTGGCCAAGATCGATTATAACTTCAAGCTTAGATATAGACCTAGGATGAAAGTTTTTCAAAAGTAAATTTAAAGCGGCCTATTCAAATGAATCCGATTTATCTCATTCTGTGATAATCTTTAATAAGTTTGCGAAATCCTGAAAACTTATTTGATTAAAGTTGAAATACCCAATTATTGAATAGCAAACTTGACTGAATGTTATCGTACTACCCCTAACGCTTGTGTTGACAGTAATACTAGTTTTCAGCTTTCATTGTTTGTTGTAACCTTTACTATTGTGTCATTGTGTTTATCTGCTGCCTTACCTGTTTTATTAAATTCATATTTGCCTCTTAAATGTAAAAAGGGAAGACTTTTTTTTAATTTATCCATATTCTCGCTTATATAAAGGTACAGTATTATTTATTTCTTATATCCAAGTGGAGCAATTAAAAAATCAGAAGTGTGGATAAGTGAAAATGTAACTTTTGAGACTTAGCTATTTTTATTGTGTTTACATCCACCTGTAAGTTCAAAATTTTTTTTTAATACACTGTTGTTCTTCTAGTTCGTATCCTTTAACTTTAGTTTGTTATTGGTTATAACATTTTTACATAGCTTAATTAGTATTTTAGACGTATAACTTAGTAAATAAAAATGTCTGTGCAAATTCAACTGGTAAGCATACTTTGTGCGAATTTAATAAACACATTTATAACGTTATGTCTTTAAGCTAATGATAATCATTAAGAAAACATGCGAGAAAGTACAATGCATGTTCCCCACGGGCAAGGTTCCGTACGTGCGAACGCGCCCAACTATTGGTCCTTCGAGCCGAATTAGCTTTAAGTACATGAAATAATTAACGTATTGATTCATGCCAAATAAGTGTTTACCAAAGAAAATATTTTTACATTACCCCAGGAAGCGTGATTTCCCCAACGGGAATAATCAACATTATCACAACACTCCTATCAATCGAGTAACCACGCAAAATGTAGGCGTATACTAGTAGCATAACGCAAAAAAATATCCTCCTAAAGCTATTTGAATTTGTCGGTCTTTTTCCATAGTTTTTGTTTTTATAACGTAACGTCCCAGAATTGAACACTGCTTCCGTCATCAGACTTTCTCCTCAGAAGGACTGTTCTCGGGTTTGAGACAAATTTATTTATCTTTGAATTTTTCTCAAGCAATTGACTACTATCTGATTCGAACATTGAATCTTTCCTTTACAAGCCTGACATCTTTAGCACTGAACCGCTGAGTAATTCAATACACGGGGTGTTGCGTAAATATACTGAGAAACTTTTAGGGGTGGTAGGGGATACCAAAATACACATTTTTTGTTTCATAAACAAGGTCTTCGTTTTCGAGATATAGCGCGTTGAAGTTTGATTAATAACATAGTTTTCTTTTATTATCAAGCAAAGTTTCAGCCGATTTTAGTGAAATTTTCCCAGTTTGTTTCTAACAAGGCATATTTTGGATCAATTACAGTAGATACCGTAATTCCAGGGGCGTGCTCACGTGCAACACCTATTTTTTACTTTATAAGCATAGTCCGAAAACGCTTCGTTTTCGTGATGAAGGGTATTGAAATTTGTAAAAAAAAAACATTTTTTTATTAATCTTTATTAAGTTCATTGCATTTGAAAGTATTGTCTATAACAATTGTTCAATATGTTGACCATTTGCTTCGAACCAAGTTTGCACCGCCGGATTATTGACTCGCGCACCCTATGGAAAATTACAGGGATATGTTTTAATTGTGTACAAGCGGCCATTATTTTTGCGACAAGATTTTCCTCATTACGAATGGGTGTCTAGTAGACTAAGGATTTCAGATAACCCCAAAGGAAGAAATCAAGAAGGTTTAAATCGGGAGAACGCGCAGTCCAGGCCACGGGACCTCCTCGTCCCATCCACTGGTTGCCAAAGCGCTGTTCAGACACTGGCGCACGTTCAAACCAAAGTAAAGAGGTGCTCTATCGTGCTGAAATTATATGTTGGCCTAATGTCTAAGGGGACAATTTCTAATAATCCCAGTAAAACATTTTGCAGAAAATGTTGATAAAAGTTTGCATTTAAATGAGCAGGCGGCAAGTAAACTATTAAGCTCCAACAATACCTTAAAATAACCATCGCGCGTGAAACATGTCTCATCAGAAAACATTATTATTCTCCCGAAGTGAGGTTCTACCAAGTTGCGACCCAAAAACCATGGGAAAAAGCTAATCGATGTGGACGGTCTTCAAGTTTTAAAGCTAGTACTCGTTGTAAATGGTAGGGATACAGGAGCTGTTCGTGCATGACACGTCATGTCATGGTACTGGACTCCATATTGTGTGTAATTGCGCGGACACTTGTAGACGTATTGTCCTCCAAATGTCGAAGAACTTCTTCAAACTCTACCGTACGGACTTTTCTTGGACGAACAGCACTACCGAGACGATTAAGGTTGCCACTTTCTCTAAGGCGACAATGTATGGAATAAAAGGTTGTATACTGAGGTTGCTGACGTTCAGGATGTATCTGTTCACACAAGGGTGCAGCTTCTCTACCATAACAATTTGCTGCACCATAAGCAAGGTGCATATAGGCAAGTTCTTCAAATGACTAATACATTTTAAATAAAAATTTCAAATTAACAATCAGCACAGGTTTTATCATAATAAACTATTATTCAACAGGATTAAATTATAACCTCAAGTAATCACTGTCACAGCAACGAATTAATTCATCACAATGACATGTCCATCGATAACTGCTATTAATGGTACTGGATTTTAAATAAATTTACCTACTAAAAAGTACATAATTAGTTATTCTATGGTTCAAATTTTTTCACGAAAGCTACGTAAGATACGCAAAACGCGAAGTGAAAAAAGTTGCGTTTTTAATTGCTTCACCTAAAAAATGTTCCAAAATTGCAAAAAAATACTGGGTGTTGCCCCGTGAGCACGCCCCTGGAATTACTGTATCTACTGCAATGGATCCAAAAGATGACTTGTTAGAAACAAGCTGGGAAAATTTCATTAAAATCGGCTGAATCGTTTTTTGAAAATAAACAATTTCTTTAACTTCAACAGCCTATATCTCGAAAACGAAGCGTTTAAGGGCCATGTTTATAAAGCAAAAAAATGTGTGTATTGATGTCCCCTACCACCTTTAAAGAATTGTCGGTATATTTATGAAACACCCGTATATTTTTCAGATTAATATATATATATATATATATATATATATATATATATATATATATATATATATATATATATATATATATATATATATATATATATATATATATATACTTTAAGACAAGTTGCTGTTGAAATAGGTTTATCTAAAACACTGGTACATACAATGGTACATACTTACGAAGTACAAATATCACCCCTACAAGTCTCAGTGTCATCAAGAGCTTTTCGATTTAGACCAGGAGAGTATTCTGTGAAGAAATGATAGTGCATGATAATGCTGATCGTAGCCGTTTGTCCACACTTTGTTTTACAGGAGAGTGTACTTTTACACTCGAACGAAATATTCAAAACACTAGTTATTGAGCCAAAGAAAATCCTCGATTGAATATTAATACGGGAACTTTGTTTGTAGGAAGATCAGTGCAAGAAGAGAGGAACATATTTTAATGCTGTTAAAAAAGAGCAAACTACCTCATCTTTGGCACAACATGTACAAACATCAGGCCATAAATTTGACTTTCAAAACACCACAACGCTTGCCGACATACAACATTACAAATCTCGTATGATCAGAGAAGCTATCGAACTAGCAGAGATGATGGATCAAGATTACCGACAACATGGAAACCAATACTAATGGATAAACATATACAGACAACACATTCAAACACAACGACAAGCGAAAGCGAAAGTAGAGAAACTGAAAGCCCAACGAAAGAAAACAAAAATAGTAGAGAAAATGAAAACGCAACAAATGGACCAAAAACACGCAATGAAGCGACTCGAAACACTATAAAACACAGAACCTTAACCAAAAGGAGTTCACTAGGAGTAACACGAAGCAGCAGCAGTAGAAGACAGACACTATACGCCACCTCGAGACACCTTCCCCTCCACTTTTTATATGCCCACGTGGGAGGCGTATATTTTGAGGGTAGGATCGGCTTCTTTTCGGGGGCCTTTTTCAACCCTTGGGCGGAGTTGAGCCCCTAATTTGGCTGTATACACCTTGGAGGTTAGGCACACGTACATGCAGTGTTCTGACTGGAGAGATCAAAACTAGGATACATCCCACTTTTAGCTGATTAGTCGTGCGTGCACCCGCCTCCCTGGCTTCTGATTGGTTCTTAGCCCCACCACTCAGCCGCTGTGCTCTGGTTGGAGGGCTAAGTTTCTGCATTCTGATTGGTTATGGCGGGAAATTTGAATTTGTATCCTAATAAGGAGCCCTAATGGTAGATCTTCAAAACTTACTCTCGGGCCTTCGCCCCTGTCGCGGCCCGCTAGTTGGAAATGGTATGGGGCCCTAACCTTATAAGACAGGTGCAGAAGCTAGTTTTTGGACCTTGGCCCCTATCGTGGCCCCCTTGGTGCAATTGTATGTGGGTTCTAACCTAACCTTACAGTTGGACGTCTTCGTCCTGTCATGAAAAATTTGAATTCTAATAAGGTGACCCTAGCCTTGTAAGACGGGACTTCTATCAACGTTTGCGCCCAGGCTCTCTTGTTGCGAAACTTGAATTTGTTGGTAGGGCCATCGAGTGGTGTATTGACTAATGAACATTTTCTGTAATGAAAGCTGATCATGCACCCGTCTCTCTCTTGTTACGGAACTCTTAATTAAAGCAATTAAAGTACTAAAAACGTTTTTATTTATCAGAGTCGAATGGTTGAAAAACAAGCATTATACAGTAACTGGATTATCTTATCATTTATAACTAAACTTGCAGTGAAAAACTTATTTACAAAACCAAGCATTGGTAAATAATTTATTCTAAAATACAACAATATTATCGTATGAAGTCCACATACATCCGAATGGTAATCGTGCAGTATTGTTTTGTTGTAACGGAATCATCTAGAATTCTTCTCAAGGAAACGTAAATGGTAACCTAGCGGGGGTCGGCCAAAGGAATCAAAATTTTCCCCATTACCATTCTCGTTAATGTAGATAGCAGTCCAACCCTGACCTGGTTTGTTTGCTGGATTCGTGTTTATAATAATTACACAAGGTCTAGGTGCGTGTCGCGGTAGCTGATTAGAAGCACATACAAGTCAAGACACATTCTTGTGGCTGGGGATCGATTTCAAACATTTCAGCACTTGTACCGCATACATCATTGGAGTTGGTATGCGCCCAGCCTTGCAGTAGTAATGCGTTTTCCAGAGCACACATAGGCTCATCAATCTTATGGTTTAAACAGCTTGCTTCCTTTTTCAATCTTTTAATCGACGGATAACCAATCTCGCCCAAGTTTAGCACTGGTTTGTTAAGGAATCTTAGAAACTGTTGTTTTTCATTACCCTTAACGTGAATTTTGTTGAACAGCAGCAGTTCCACTTGGAAATCGTTGTATGGCACATACCCTGACCGCCATTTCAATCCGTGATATTCATCCTCTAAGTACCTTATCTGTCTTGAAATGGACTTTGATATAAAATAATCTCGAGGTGACTTTATCAACATCAGCTGTAACGAACCATGATCTGTAATCACGGCAATGTCTTTCGGTATCCTCTTTCAGCTGTTGTTATACACTGAAACTTGTAACCTAGAGCTGTCCCTTTACAGACGAAATCCACGACCACATTCCGATATTTATCGATCTCAATCACGTTATCGAATTCAGCGTATACCAAACAGTTAACGGTTTCTACTGAGAACTACTTCAACACCGACTTCTAGGCGAAGGGAGCCGTTTCTAACTAAATTCCAGTGTGTGCTAGCGTTTGCAGACAAGTCAGGGGTTAGGTCGAAGGCCATTAAACAGTAGCCGTTGGGGTAATCGCTTCTCGATATATCGTTGGTCTCATTCAAAGAATGAATACCCGTACCGGAGAGTAAGGTGTGATATGCCCTTACATATAAACCATTAGCTGTAAAGTCTGGTTGTAAGGCCTTCCAAGGAGTTTGTTAGCCGTCAATATATAACGACATGTAATTAACATTGCTGTGATGAAAATTGAATGGATTTGAGGGGTAATCACCGTTGAAGGCTATATTTTCGACAAAACCTACGATACACCGTTTAGGTAACTGACCAAGGAAGATATTATCCAATGATTTTCGCTGTATGCAGGTAGGTACAGTTAACACTTTTACGTCGGTCCTTATAACAGTGTAATTTGCTGCAGCTGTTTCTAAAGCTTTAGCGTGTGCAATTAGAATAGTGGGATTGATTCGCATACGTGTCACCAGTAAACTAGCGTCTTTAATTCGCGTCTTGTAATTTGAACCTTGTTCCGCCATTAGACTAAAGGTATCTCTTAATCGTACAAATTTATCCTTTAACTCAGCACCGCTTATGAGAAACTTTTCCTGATTAAATAAATCCGAGTGCACGTGACCAATCATCTCGATTTGTTTGATGGTCGCTGCAAGTAATTGACGTTTCGAGAAACCGTTATTTGGGTTTCCCAGTGTATTCATCTGCCCAGATGTATCATTGTGCTATAAGGTACAACCTAGATGTGAACTCTTGGCCTCCTTTCCATAATTTAGCAACATTTCGATACGTGAGCGGTATACGTAGGTGTTGTTTGATTGTACCAACATCTTTTGATTTAAGTAAACCTCCACTTATGAGAAAAGCGAATGCATCCAATTGTTTACCGGTGCTACAACATCCGCATCAGCAAGTGCTGTACCATCTTGCTTCAGAACTATAGCTGTGATGTACACCATGGTCTGACTTAAACCTATGTAATCGTTTCCATTTCGGGGCACTAGAAATTCTATTGGAGCGTCATCACTAAGAGCTGATAAGGGTTTGTAAAATATCCATTCACCACCCTCGATGCTTGTCTGTATCGACGGTAAAGCGAACAGATCCAATTCGGACTGGACGCATTCACATGATCAAGCATGCAGAAAAGCCATTATCTTGAAAATATATCGTCGTAAGTAGGTCTCTTCTTCTACTTAGCGACAACAGCTCTCAAAAGGGACTGGTCATTATCGGCCAGATGTAGCCTGAACCCTTCATCATCTTATCGATTTTCTCATCGGCTTTACGTTTAATAGTTCTACACTTTCTTAAAGTGTAGTTTCAGACACGACGTCCCAAGCTCGAATGGCATTACTGCACCCGTATCTGTTTTTGTTTTAATCTCGATTTTTTCAAATTCCCGTGTCATCACGGGCATGTAGTGTGCAGGCGGAAAAACCACATCTTTATGACCTCCGTAAGCGTAGTTTTCAGAAGTAATGTTTATTATTCGCATAAGCGGAGATAAAACATGACCCACAATTTGCGGTTCAACGATGTCGCAATAAACAAACATTTGCGTTGTAATCCTATCCATATACTAGCGGGTTGCGGGGGTATTGGTTCCATAGCTATGTTTTGATACGGCTGATAACCTAGCTGTAAGGCTAATCGCTGTGAGAATCCGAATAACGAGAGAGAGATTTTTAATTTCGTAGTGACGCGCTTAGTTAGATTATGGTATTCGATTGTTAGCAATCTACTTATTAGCTCGTGATTATTTAGCTCACTGGCAATTTCTTCTATGTTGGTATGATTCCCCGAGGCAAAACGTAACACATACCATCCGTTCTCGGTATAAATGGCTTTCTCGTTGCCGTGTTGGAAATGTGATGCAGCCTTTTTTAATATCGTCTCTAACACAACTATTAAATTTGTCACTGTATCGACGCCACTTGACCAGGTATTGTTTATGTCGTCCGCAGCCCTTCTCTGATAAAATATTATCGACTTTGAATAAGCTGTCTTTATCAACCGTAAAAACTACAGGATCGTTATTAAGACCGCGTATGCGGTAAAAAAAAAATTTTAATTCGCTTCATATCCCTTCTCAAAGGTGTACTTAGTTCAGGCGTTTCTAACATGTTCGCCGACTTTATATTTAGGTTGACGTGATGTGCCTACGCCTTTCGCGTACAGGTTATTCCACACTTCCAAAATGTTTTCATCGTTTACAGCCGCAGGGGCCATATTTATCCTTGAATGAAGGCTATTGCAATTAGTCACAAGTTTTTGGGGCACATAAATATACCTGTAGGAATTTTTGTATGTGAAGTAACGCCACATCTTTGTCTTCAATGTTTTATTAAATCTTCCAGCTACAGATGCTTTTACATCGGGCTTATTTGTTACTTAGAAATTGATATTTTGTTTCTTCAAAAAGTTTTGTACACGGACCGCCACAAACTCCTTGCCTTTATCAGTCTGTAGATTTGCCGCTGTATTACCACTCTCCTTAAAAATATCGGTGAATGCTTGAATTACTGATGCTGCTGTCTTCGTTTTAAGAGCTCTCGCCCAGGCCCTGTTGCTAAACATATCAATAACCGTTAGTATGTAGTTGCATCCACTACTGTGTTTACTTAAAGTTCGCATATCGCAAAGATCCTCTTGCCACAGCACGTAAATGTTGCTCACAATATATTTATTTCTCGGACACTTTTTTCTGACAGGCTTATGGACCGTATAAGCCTCCTGAGCCTGCAGCCATTTTTCGCTTCACCATATCTACCCTTTACAGCATTAACTGAAGGTGTTATACCCGCAAACCCGGCAGGATGGTCCGGATCATAGTATACAGAACCCATGTTACGATCTCCACGTATCCCAATCTAGTGAAAGTCTTCTTCTTCGAAAGTATCATCGTGGGGTTTCTCTCGATTCACTATCGGCATCGTAATTCTCACCTTTGGTTGTGATGCTTGGTTCAATGATAGGTGATACAGTAACACCACGTCTTCAAGTATTTCCGATAAACTCTCGTGGTATATTTATTTCTTTAATGTAAGCCGCAAACTGTCGCCAGTCGTGTGGGTTTGTAGTTATTCGCTGCCTTAACGTTTCGTGAACCAGATCGACAATGTTAGAATGAGGGATGATCTCACCTTTTATTGTGACGGTACCCCTTTTATTCCAAAATACTTCACCACCCGCATTCAGTATACGCAAGAAAGCTTCACCTTTCTTCCTATATGAAACAGGCAGTGTTGATACTATCTCGTCGTCTGCCAGACCTTTGCGTTTCGGCCAATCACTAATATCATCTTCATCACCGCTGATTGTTATACTAGCAGGCTGACGTAACTGAATAGAAAAGTGTAGATATCTTTGAAGAACCTGATTGTACTGCTGCCATTTGTCGTGGTGAGTCATTTTGGTTTTTAATACTTTATCCATGTCTTTACCCAACTACGTTAATATGTTATTTTGTGTGACATCTGGCGCTTGCAGGCGTTATATAAAGTCCATTGGTAGAATAGTCATCTTCTTCAGATTATGGTTCATGGTTATTGCAACAAATTACCTAGAATTCTGCCATGTAATGGTCCTAACAGGGGCGGTAGAAAAGCGTCGCCCTTCTGTACGAGAAACCGTTTTATTTTTATAGATTCACCTCTCTGTGCCAGTCGCCCTAAAGTGTGCTTATGTTGACAGAGTCGCTGCCTCTGATCAGCCGACAGAGGTACACGACCTTTTAAAGTATTATGTGCACACTCGCAAATGCATTCCACCTGCTTACTGTTCAGACATTTCAATCTGGCTAATGCACGCAGGATATCGGTGTTTTCGATTAAAGCGTCAACCATCATGTAATATTTATGACTGTGAGGCTTAAACCCTTTTTTTGCTATATATACTTGGCAAATACCTTGAGGTCGGAATATGTTTGTTCTATAGCGTAGCACATCCGGTGTATTCTGTTTTAAATCGAACAATAAATATCCATGCGGGTTAGAAGTAGCATCTTGGTACGCTGCCTCTAAAATTTCGGGTTGTCAGGTGAAATCTGTCATGCTAAATGCTGTATCTGTGCCCTGTCACGTGGATTATTAAACAGGATTATGTAATGAACATTGAGTGAGATATCTTGCTATCCATGTCCTTGATGAAATATGTTTTGCGTTAAGAAAAACACGCTTAGATTTATATAATGACAACCCTTTGTAAAAATATCAACCACCGAAGCGTTAGTCTCGCGCATTAGATCGTCAATTATTATTAAGACTGGTTTTTCTCCTTCAAATTGTTCCATGTCAGGTAATCCTTTCTGAAATTCCACTGAGAGGTCTTTGAATAATGGTTGCCATTCGCCGTAAAACCAAATAATTTTTTCAAAAGCTGTATCGCAGACAGTTTTGATATTGTGTAGAAAATCAACGATAAAATACGATTTCCCACAACCAGATGGCCCTGCTACTATTCCAGAAAAGGGATGCTTAAACTGACCTTTTGGTGGGTATTCCTCATTGGCGGCCTTGTGGATTTGAAAGGAGTGCTTATCCTGTATTTGTTGTGTAGCCTTCGCACTTGTGGTTATGATTCTCCGAGTGATATTAGCACACAATTAAAAGAATTATTTGAATTACCGCACCTATTACATAATATTGACATATCTCAAAAAACAATTATGTTTCAAATGCGGCATCGTACTCAATACTCAGGATTTTTTGACGCGTATAAGGCAGCCTACTGCACCTTTCTATATTTATATGCGATTACTATCAGGAATGAGTAAGGCATCCAGTAAATTAATATTTTGTAATGGTAAAATAGCTCTCTCAAAGATATTTTCAATTTCAAGCTTTGAATTATGGGTCACATTATTGTTAGCAACTATAATTGATAAAGTGACCGATCAATTACGGTTATAAATATTAATCCCATAATACAACTGGCATAGCTAACATACGATCACTGCAAGTCGAAACGCGTGTCGCGTATCAAAAATCTTCTCATAAACAACGTGCACTGATTGGTACCACATAACCACACATGTCAATCCAGCTGCGATAATGCTAATAATCTAATCCGATTTATGGTGGTATGGTCCTAACTTATCTGTAAAGGGTCACTCAAGTAGCTTTGGCTTCCATATCGCAAATAACGCCATTCCTGAGATTAAAGCTGTTGTAACAAAGACTGCCACCCTCATACTACCATCCTTTAGGTACAAATACCGAACCTTCCATAAATTAGAGCGAGAATCGGCATTCTTTTCAAATTCATTAATAATTTAAAACCTTTACAAAAATCGATTCGATTACCCGGAAGGAGTTTGGCCGTGCAATTAATTTTACGAGGAATTTGGATCATTAACAACAGTCACGTAAGCAAGAAGTGAATGGATGTCTCTTGGTCCGTTTATTAACAACGCAGGAATAATCGGATTGGGCGGCAGTTTAAAACATACCACCTCTCCTTATAATACGAAATTCCCCGCAGTTGTACCCGCGAACCACTTTATAACAAGACTATTGATAAAACGTGAACATAACGAATCTTTGCAAGCAAAAGAATTTTCTGCGACACAATTCCAACCAGAGAGATCCTTACCACTCCCTACAACTACCGATTTCCTCCATTCCTACGGAAAAATCCCAAATTAAAGCTCCCCTCCCACCATTTTGGAGCCACTGAGGTAAACCTCGCCGGTCCCGTAAATATTAAAACAAGGGCGTTAAGTAAACTGTGAAATCTTAAATAGTTATTTTCCGTCGTTCATCCACAAAGGTCTTCTATCAGAACTTGCTGGTGATCTAACGACCGAATTATTCTTGCACGCTTTAAAGCGACTAATTGCTCATAAACGAAATACACGTGACCTATATTCAGATAATGCCACAAATTTCGTAGGGGCAGAAATTCAACTTGATAAGAATCATGCTATAATAATAGTAAATATTGTTACCAACTCAGAGATGTTAAGCGAAGGAATTTAAGTATTTTACTTGAAACATACATACGCCCCCCCCTCAATTCATTTTGGAGGACCTTGGGAACAAAGTATTAAATCAGTAAAGCATAATTTACGTCGCATTGTTGGCGACAACCTTTTAAACTTTAACTTTACAACTGTATCCCAGAATGCGAAGGATCTTCAAATCTTCACTGCGGAACACATTTTCATTGGGGAATCCATAATCGCTCCAATTGAACCTGAGTTAAGTCCCATAAAAATAAATCGAGTATCAAGACGGCAACATGTCGAACTTGTGCGGTAACATTTCTGGTAACGCTGGACACTGGCAAAAATGGCACGCATCCAATCTGTTCGCTAAAAATGGGATGTTAGTGCTAATTAGGGACACCACAGCTGAAAAGGCCACTGGGAAGAATTACGCAACACCATATTGGTGGGTATAGTGTAGTGTGATCAGTGACTCTAAAAACAAGTAACTGTGAAGTATGAGTATTCGTCAGGCCGGCACCGTTTGCGTACCTGGCAACTTCATTCGTTTGTTATTGGTCATAACATATTTGTAGGTTTAGTTTCGAACGTAGAACGTAGCAATATCTGTTGTCAGTCTCTGTTCAATTGGAAAACATACCCTACCTGAATTTAATAAATATAGGTATAACATTATGCCTCCAAGGTAAATCACCATTAGCAGAAAACGCGAGATAGCAAATTACATCTTCCTCATAAGTTAGCTAACAATGCAAGTTTTAATACCATTTTAGAGCAAAAACTTATGTAATCCACTATTCTAAAAGTTACAATAAAGTTATGGTTGCTGAATCTTAGATAACTAATAGCTAAGTACACCATATGCCTATTGTTTATAATATTGCATATAACGAATCAACGGAGGTTTCTGAATATGTTAGATGCGTAATAATTCCTACACGATTTGCGCACATAGATTCTTTGGTTTGATTAATTATTGTTAAGATTTATACGAAACACTTTTATAAGAAAAAGAAAAACTTTAAATTGAATTATCTTCAAAAAGATGCATATTTTGTTATAAAGTAGATAGATGGATCTTCAAAAAATCAAAAAGTGCTTTAGGGACTTTATGTTTTTAGGGCTTATTTATCTCCTCGCAACCCTTTATGAAGAAATATCTAAAATTATATGCTACCTATGTCAGTATATATATATATATATATATATATATATATATATATATATATTTCTCTAAAATTAATACTTATATTCTCGAAATGTACCTTTTACGTCCTTTATAAAGTACCACCAATAACAACCTTAAATACGGAGGTATGCACTGATTTTGTTACCGTGGCTACAAAAACGCGCGCGCACGCGCACACACGCGTACCGCACCACACAGCCACAACATGCATACGCACACACACACGCACATCCGCACATCACTCACATACATACATCCATGTACGCACGCACACACACACACACACACACACACACACACTCACACACACACAGACACACACACAGACACACACACACACACACACAAATACACACAAACACACTCACACACACACACACACACACACACACACACACACACACTCTACAACGGACGTAATACCCTTGGTTATTGCTTTTCTTTGTTTAACCCGCTACAAAGAATGATTTGAGTTCTTTTAAACTTTTATAACATTATTGAATAAAATTTAATACTGTTATTGTAAAACTTAAAATGATTATATTTTATTACGGTTTATTAAAGATGAATGGGCTTAATTTATAAAGATATTATCTATTAGTTCAATATTAATTCGCTTGCTAATTAATTTAAGTTTGAGCGAATCAAGTTTAATACCCGCGCTTACGAATTCCTTTCTTACTTAAAGGCACCAGATAGCTCAAATGTTAGAATAAAGAAATGATCACTGTTATCATTGACCAAAATTATGCTCAATTCGACTTACTTATTTATCTGGATTCCTATTCAGTTTACTTCTTTCTGCATTTACATATTCAATATTTGTATAAGCTTGTAACATTAATAATCTTTAGCAATAAAAGTAAAGCAAACGTTACACACTCAATTAATTAAATTCAAAATCTGAACGAAAATGCATCAATCTGTTGTTTACAAGCATATATAAAAATCAAACCTATAATTGAAAATACCATTCTTAAAACTAACATATAACAATAAAATCTTCATCAAAATTAAATGAATTGTTTTTCGTTTAATTATGATGCTCAAATTAAAAGTTTAGAGTAAATCAAACACAAAAACGTTTATTCACACAATCAAAACGTTCTTACTTGTTAGTTTCGTTGAGAGCTCATGACGTAACTCTACTTTCCTTTCTGCCAATTTGGGGCCCCGTTTAGGTTGATGGGCTGCTCCTACGATGATACCACTATGCCGCCAAACTGGAACCGCTTCCTTTGTTTTCTCTAGCTTTTCTTACACCATTGTTATGGATGAAAATGACATCAATTTTCTTTCCAATACTTTGACGATTTCTATAAATTAGTGCTTGATATGTTTACAATTGTCAATTATAATTTAAATTATTGTAGCTTTACTACGAATGGCCTGTGCTACTAACTGAGTAGTAATATAGTGCCGGTGCTGGACCAGTTCAAGGTCACTCGCCCTCTGGTAGTGAAAAACGGAAGCTTTTGGAGCTCTTTCAAGGTCAAACTTTAGGCGGTAAATTTAAAATTTTGGAGCTGGTCAAGGTTAAAGCTAAAAATAGAAGTTTCAAGGTAATCATAAATCTAAAAATAGTTTTCAAGGCCAGAGGTTATTGACCTACGGTGGTGTCATATTACATTTCTTACAGATATAAAAAGGTCAAGGTGAAAAGCTAAAAATAGAAGTTGCAAGGTAATCATTCTTAGAAATCTAGAAGTTTTTTGAGTAGGTTAGCAGTTTTGAAAGGATGCATGTTTATAATAAAAAGGCTTCTCCGGGATTGCATGATTCAGTAAACTTTTTATTGCTAGATGGTGAAAGTAATAAGAATGATAAGAAGAGAAAGAAAGAAAGAATTATTAAGTATTGATGAGAGAAGGAAAAGACTCGAGGTTTTAATCAAGGAAATAAAAAAAATTGAGGGTAGATTTAGAGCTGTATGAGCTAACAAAGAAAATGATGCAACTTCGAGTGAATGTGCCATGAAAAGTATGAAATAAAGAAGCATTGTAATTTGAATGAAAGACGCTTTAAAAAGTAAATAAGTAATTACAGTGGTGCATATTATATTGCAAAGTGAAAAGACAATTTAAAATAAGTTTCCGTATGGTTTTAATTAAATTTTCATATTAAACGAGTTTCTTATCATGATTTATTAAATTATACAAATTATGTAGGAGGAAATGACACATAAAACTTATATTACAAAGAAACGGTGAATAACATTATCTTAGGTATGTAGAAGTAAGCAATTTTATGTGTGTGTGAAATATTTCAAGATAAACAAATATACTCTTTTTATCATAGCAGTTTAATCGTTAAGTCAAAAATTCTGAATTTTTGCATGTAGACTAAACAACTAACAGCGCAAAAGATAGCACTTCCAGATTTTCTCAAAACTAAAAAAAAATGTGAAAAAAACTTTTCAAGGTTAACAGCAAGTTATGGTTAGCATGAAAGAAATGTTGATACTTTCACATAAGATTAAATCATAACACTTTAGTCCAATTTTTTGCATGTAGACTAAACAAATAACAGCGCAAAACATAGCAGTTTCAAATTTTCTCAAAACTAATTTAACATTTCTGTAAAAAAAAAATAATAATAACATATATATCTATGTATAATTGTTTGGAAATAAATTATATATTTTTTGTTGCAAAAAAGAAAAAAAGTCTTCTATTTTTTGATTAAATGGAGGGTACATCATAATGAAGAGAGCTGCTATTGATGAGACTAAAAAAATGTAGCGTATAATATGGCGTCTGCAGATATATTGGCTAAGCTCTTCAAGGTTAAAATTTATTGACAAGGTATTGAGAAGGTATCATATTACAGTTCTTATGTTAGACTCTTCAAGGTTCTTAGGAATAGCAAAATAAGCATTCTTAACCAATGACACATGTAACTGACTGTGCATGCTCGGTATTGCTCGGGTATCCTGGTGGAGTCTACCCTTCTATATAAGTTTAAATTTTATAATCACATATCATTCGCTTCGACATCATGTTTTTCTAAAAAGTGTATATATTAAAGCACTGTTTTTGCACATTAAAATTTATTACTATTGTAATAGTGTGTGTAAACCTAACCAGAAAATCAGTTCTATTTGTTTAAATGTAGCATGTAGAAATACTGCACGATTGCATTAGCGCATATACAACGCGCTAACGAAGACAACCAGACAAATATAGAAAAGTAATGATTGTTATAATTGATGTGCAAGGATTCAAAACAGCAAGAAATATATTTACACCTAAGGAACTAGCGATATATAATGGAGAACAAATTGCTCATTACGTATTCAAGCCTCCATTTCCATGGCACACCTTGGATAGTGAATTTCAAAAACAAGCTAATTGGTTAATTCACAACCACCACTTTATCAAGTGGGAATATGGATATACTTCTCCACGTCTATTCCCTCGTATACTTAGTGATTTCATATCAACAACAGATGAGGTGTACGTTAAAGGACGAGAGAAAGCTGATTTTATTCAAAATTTTTGAAACAACGCATTACGGTGTTTGAAGAACAACATACTTTACCCAAACTTCATCCATGCTGTTTTTTTCATACACAAAACACTTGTCACTGCGCTTTAGCTCATGTATATCATTTCTATGAAAAAATTGTAGTGAAATTCTAATAAAGATTTATTAACTGACATCTATATGTACATATCCTATTCGTATGTATTACCTCAACGCTTTTATGAGTATTTCAAAGAAGAACTGGACAATTTAAATGTTATCTAAGAATAAGAATTTGTGTAAAATTTTTTCTTGGATAATGAGAACCTAAACTGCTTTCAGTCTGCCGGAAACAGATACTGCTTCTGAGAAACAGCTACCTGTTTTTGAGAAACGGGTACTGTTTTGAGCTGTTTCTGTCTGTTGATGGAAAAAATAGGTATCTGTTTTTGAGCTGACTGCATCAAAGTTTATGCTATTCACATTTTCGGTGTTTACAATATTCTGCCGAACAATTTACAAATTGTTGTCGGCTTCAGCCAACTCACTGCATAAACGTTCCAAATTTTCACTATACTAAAATTGAATTTATCTTAATTAATAAACCACATAAATCGAAACTTTTTATTAGTATAGGTACTGTTTATAAAACATAGAAAAAACACTTGTAATTATGTCACAAAAAAATTAAGTATCCTTAACAATGTTCCGTTTAATAGTATCAAATAAAACCATATCAAATTATTTTCTTGTAAATTCAACAACTGCTGATATCACTAAACAGAACCAACTGTCAATTTTACGTTTCAGGAGTTACTATTACTCTATTTCATAAATAAAATCGTTAGTTTTTAGTGTTTAGAAAATTTTGGAACTGCGATCTTTTGCGCTGTTATTTGTTTAGTCTATATACAAAAATTCAGAATTTTTGACTTAACCATTAAACTACTATGTACCTTTATAATTATCACATAAGTAAAACTATTACAAAGAAAAGGTGAATAACATTATGAAATGTAGTAGTAAACAATAAATTATATGTTAATAAATATAATCTTTTTATCATAGCAGTTTAATCGTTAGATCATAACTTCTGAATTTTTGTATATAGACTAAACAAATAACAGCGCAAAAGATAGCAGTTCCAAAATTTTCTCAAAACTAAAAAAAAGTTAAAAAAATGTATATTTTATCAATGACGATTATATGCAAGTAAACGTTGTTAACTGCTTTATAAACCACAACTCGATAGTCCTTTACCCAAAAATTCTGAATTTTTGTATATAGACTAAACAAATAATAGTAGTGCGTCTACGAGGGGAATTTTTGCGTGCCGGTTTATGCAACTCGTTTACCGCTTGTTCCATCCTGTATCAATTTACTTAATGTTTCTTTAGTTGCATTTAAATCTGCTTGTACTACCTCAACATAATTACGAACACCATCTATGAGCGACTTCACTGACTGAAGACAAAACTCGAGGTAGCCTTTATTTATGGCATCGGTGTCTTCTTGAGGATCGGCTACCTGTCTTAAGCGGTTCCCATTTAAATGGAACCTCGTCAGTTGATAGTGCTGTAAGGTTAGCGCGTCTTGACGTTCGATAGGATCGACTACATTACTTAAACGCTTATTTTGACATTAAACTTATCGTCCGTAATGGAGAATTGTGTTTTTAGCAGTTTGTGAAATTGAGCGTGAACATGAGAACGTCCAAACTTGTCCATCGTTGCGCGAACTATAGTTGACTAAAAAAGTTTTCGGAGGGTTTCTCAATATATCCATCTTCGTATAGTTCTTCCACGACTGATATGATATCATTGACGGCCATTTTTTCAGTCCATAGGACCTCCAAATCTTGAATCAATTCATGCACGTTGTTCCAGTATTTGTATTCAAACGGTCGCCCAATTTCTTTGAATATTGTAACTTCGCCCCCCTTTTCCTCTTTCACCTCCACCTTCTCCAGTAAGGGTTTAATTATCCCTGTATATTCTTTGGCACGTGTACCTTTCAATTGTTCATCCGGGTTGTTATCACGACGAGCTGCATTAGTTGCAATTAAGATTTGTGTGTATAGTTCGCCTCGTCTTCTCTAGTTATTAGACGTTTATCTGGTTCGTTCATTATTATTAGATCATAGAGACCGCTCGTACCATTATACCGAACCCCCTTAATAACCATATCCTTTCCGTCTATATTTACCGGTGCCTTGCCAATTGCCCACTTATCGCTTGAAATGTCGTAAAGGACTCCATAAGTGGTATCAATTGCATTAGATGCATCGCTCAGCATGCGCTCTATGTATATCGGTGGTAATGGATCATATTGTTCCAGAAATCCTCTCGATGCAGCAGTATTGAGTACAATAGAATCAGTCGTAGTCGCTACAAGTTCTTCTTCTTCTTCCACTTGAGGTGTAATTTCTTTAATCACACTAGTCTCGAGGAACAACAATTATACATAGACATATGTTATTATAATTTTTTTTTACAGAAATGTTAAATTAGTTGTCTTTCCTAAAGTTCCTGAGCTGGTAATCTACATGTCATTCTCAGCCAGATATTCAATGCGATCTTCTTTTTTGAAGTATCCATAAAATTGTAAGGAAGTATGGACTTAAAGTTCTGGGTTTCAATGATAATGTTTACCATACCTTGTGTCGATAGTATTTTAACTGTCTATGTAGTCATATAAACCGATATTCAAGGTCAAATGTTGCAAACTGCTTATAACTTGTCGCAAAAGCTTCAGTTCAGAAGTATGCATACACAGCAATACAGTTCGTTGAACCAACCAACCACTTCCATTCGTGAGCAATTTTGTTAACGTCAACAGATCTACATGTATATAATGTTTTAATTGAGTACTCATTCATTCATTACCTACAATTAGTCATGGCTTCGGCAAACAAAAAATCAAGACTGTCATTAAAAAAGAAAAACCATGCATATTGCATGATGTTTTAGTGCGAGCACCAAAGGGGGGTACTGAACCAATCTAGGCTCCCCTCGAAGAGTCCATCCCGATAATCTCAATTAGAGATAGCGATGTAGAGGATGATTATTCGAAGTATTTTGAAAAGTAGGTATAATTTCATTTCATTAAAATTATTGTTTCCCTTTATTAATTCATAGAGTATTTAGTACAACCACATTTATTTATCGTTTCAGCATAACACCAGAAACTACGGTGATGGCAACACCGCAACCGCTGCAGAACCTCCAATACGGAGGTAAAAACTTATCGTTAGTAGATGAGTACCTTACTCATCACGAAGAGCATTATCCACCACCAACCCTGCAGGCGTTTAAAAACAAAAGTGTTGCGTGGTTACGTAAAATTTACAACGACTATGTTAATAGTGAGGTGATGGGAATGGGGCGAATCGAAAGTCTTACCGAAGAACTGGCGAAAGCAAATCGGGAGTTAGAATGTGTGCGTCGCAATATTAACAACACGGAAAGCATTATGCGTACGTTGGAGGGGATTGATGTGTGATGGGTGTATTATCTGTATATAAGTTAGTAATTAGGTTTTCTTTTCATTAGTAGTAATTTTTTAGAATGTAATTTATTTTTTTGTTGGTAGTAATTTAGGATGTAATAATAATAATAATAATATTTTTTGTGAGATATGTATATATGTACAAAATATCCCTAAGTGTTAATACTAGTTAATAAAATGGGAGTATAAAAACATTCACCACCACCAGCACTACTGCGCCCACCTTTACTGCAATATGGAGTTTTAGTTTTTGTAGGGTAGGGAACTTAAGTGTAATTATAATTATTATCTTTTTTTACATATTATACATTTACGGATTATAATAAATAAATAAATGTGTAATTGTTCTATTTCTTATTAAATATCTCTATTACATATATAAAGAAAGAAACAGAAAACGAGTGTAAAACTATTTAACGGTTGTTTTATTTAAAGGTTAAAAAGTGAAAACAAATGAGTTAAGGAGATTGAAAATTATCATTAATTTTGTTAAATACTTAAATATAAAGTTTACCTAACAGACGCAGTAGTTGTATTTAATAAAATTAATAACTTTCTATTACATATTAACTTTTGAACTTATTCATTCATAACAAAACTTGTAAGTTAAGGAAATAATTAAATCCTTAAGTGTTGAATACTAAATGTTAATTTCAAATAATTTCATAATTATATGAAATGATAAAATACACTAAGAAGGTTATTGTAAAATATCATGCATATAAAGAAAGTATGAAAATATTATACAGTTCCCAAAAGCATGTAAATCTGAAAACTTTACGTCATGTATTTATCCAATAAACGCCAGCAACCACGGTTATAGCAACACCCCCACAACCACCACCGTTGCGAAACCTGCAGTATGGAGGAAAAAATTTGGCTCTTATAGAAGGGCACCTCACACAGCAGGATGATGAGCAGGATCCACCAACCCTTCAGGCCTTTAGGGAAACAAGTATTCGGTGGTTACGAAAGCCTCACAACCTTTACCCAAAAATTCTGAATTTTTGTATATAGACTAAACTAAACTAAAAATACATATGTATGTATTTATGTATGATGAGTGTACAATCAAATAAATGTTTGATGGAAAAAATAGTTATCTGTTTTTGAGCTGACTGCATCAAGGTTTATGCTATTCACATTTTCGGTGTTTACTATATTCTTCCGAACAATTCACAAATTGTTGTTGGCTTCAGCCAACTCACTGCATAAACGTTCCAAATTTTCACTATACTAAAATTGAATTAATTAATAAACCACACAAATCGAAACATTTTATTAGTATAGGTACTGTATATAAACCATAGAAATAGAAACACATATAATTATGTCACGAAAAAGTATACGTACTGTATATAAACCATAGAAAAAAACACATGTAATTATGTCACAAAAAATTAAGTGTCCTTAACAATGTTCCGTTTAATAGTATCAAATAAAACCATATCAAATTATTTTCTTGTAAATTCAACAACTGGCGATATCACTAAACATAACAACGGTCAATTTTACGTTTCAGGTCTGAGAGTTACTATTACTTCATAAAAAAATCGTTAGAATCTATTTTAGAAAAAAAAAACCATATTACAAATACTTTACAAATATGTGCTAAAGTTTTGTAATACTGTTTTGATGCTCAATTAATTTGGTAAACATTAAAAATGTATGTTTTATATCGTGATGGTAATATTTCACAGTAAAAGAATGCCTTAAGTTTTTTCCACATTTTTTTTAGTTTTGAGAAATTTTGGAACTGCTATCTTTTGCGCTGTTATTTGTTTAGTACATATACAAAAATTCAGAATTTTTGACTTAACCATTAAACTGCTATGTAACTTTATAATTATGACATAAGTAAAACTATTACAAAGAAAAGGTGAATAACATTATGAAATGTAGTAGTAAACAATAAATTATATGTTAATAAATATACTCTTTTTATCATAGCAGTTTAATCGTTAGGTCAAAAATTCCGAATTTTTGTATACAGACTAAACAAATAACAGCGCAAAGGATAGCAGTTAAATAAATTTGGAATTTTAAAATCTTTAAATGACACAATTGCATTCATACATTTACAAATCCCGTTTCAAAGTTGTAATGTAAATTGATGACAGATAAAAATAGAATGTTCGCTAAATGTTTAAAATGCTTTCAAAGCAAAATAACTGCATTCATTATCCTACAATTATTATTAACGTAGTAATACCCACGCTGCATCGAAAATTATAAAACAAGTATGTTTTAAGTGCTGTTGTTTCAAAATTGAATTGGGTAATTTAAAGAGCATTTAGATACATTACATGGATAAATTGCATGCATATGTTTCTTCTGAGCTTACGTAAGTACAAAAAGGTGTGTGTTAAGTGCTTTTTGTTGTTTCAAAATGGAATTGGCTAATTTAAGTGTCATTTTTTTATATTTTGATAAATTTATTCATGAAATTGATATAAATTTCCACTTTTTTTTTCTGAGAATTAGGTGCAAATTTTAAATTTTCAGGAGCGCATTTTTCTAGGACTTTACTAACCCCCTCCCCCACATCCCCTCCTACACCCTGCGTCAGAGGAAGTCCACATCGACTCGTCTTTTATCGCTTTCCATAGATATGCACAAACATCTTTACTTACATCACACACATTCAAACATACATCACTTTCATAGTTCAAGTACACGTCTATCATTCTTTACACAACAATAATTGCAATTATACATTCCATTCTAGTACAGTATTTCAATTTGAATATAATATTACAAATCATACTGATAATACTATATGGGTGCATTTTGCAATTGCATGCTTTTTACTCATTACGAGTATAATCCATTTAACATGAGTAATTGTGTATATATATATGTAAGATGTCTAAAGATCCATTGAAAATTTGAAACTGCTATGTTTTGCGCTGTTATTTGTTTAGTCTACATGCAAAAAATTGGAATTTTTGGGTAAAGGGCTAAAGTGTTATGATTTAATCTTATGTGAAAGTATCAACATTTCTTTCATGCTAACCATAACTTGCTGTTAACTTTGAAAAGTTTTTTTCACATTTTTTTTAGTTTTGAGAAAATCTGGAAGTGCTATCTTTTGCGCTGTTATTTGTTTAGTCTACATGCAGAAATTCAGAATTTTTGACTTAGCGATTAAACTGCTATGATAAAAAGAGTATATTTATTTATCTTAAAACATTTCACACACACATAAAATTGCTTACTTCTACATACCTAAGATAATGTTATTCACCTTTTCTTTGTAATATAAGTTTTATGTGTCATTTGTTCCTACATAATTTGTATAATTTAATAAATCATGATAAGAAACTCGTTTAATATGAAAATTCAATTAAAACCATACGGAAACTTATTTTAAATTGTCTTTTCACTTTGAAATATAATATGCACTACTGTAATTACTTATTTACTTTTTAAAGCGTCTTTCATTCAAATTACAATGCTTCTTTATTTCATACTTTTCATGGCACATTCACTCGAAGTTGCATCATTTTCTTTTTTAGCTCATACAGCTCTAAATCTACCCTCAATTTTTTTATTTCCTTGATTAACACCTCGAGTCTTTTCCTTCTCTCATCAATACTTTATAATTCTTTCTTTCTTTCTATTCTTATCATTCTTATTACTTTCACCATCTAGCAATAAAAAGTTTACTGAATCATGCAATCCCGGAGAAGCCTTTTTATTATAAACATGCATCCTTTCAAAACTGCTAACCTACTCAAAAAACTTTTAGATTTCTAAGAATGATTACCTTGCAACTTCTATTTTTAGCTTTTCACCTTGACCTTTTTATATTTCTAAGAAATGTAATATGACACCACCGTAGGTCAATAACCTCTGGCCTTGAAAACTAATTTTAGATTTATCATTACCTTGCAACTTCTATTTTTAGCTTTGACCTTGACCAGCTCCAAAATTTTAAATTTACCGTCTAAGGTTTGACCTTGAAAGAGCTCCAAAAGCTTCCGTTTTTCACCACCAGAGTGCGAGTGACCTTGAACTGGTCCAGAACCGGCCCTATATTACTACTTAGGTGCAATGCTCAACCGTACTACTACACTTCGATTTATACCTTGATTTACCAATTTGGATCGATTCCTGTACTTTGTATTTATTGTCACTATTTAAACCCAATTGATTGCCGCTCTGAATCATATAAAACGAGTTATCTTCACTTTTAATGGGAATTTTAAAACATGATGCAATCCTTTTTATTACCACCAACTAGATAATAATTGTACTGTTTATTGTTTATTGTAGCCTTTTTATTATTTTAATAAAGAAGGTATTTGCGGTCCTTCCCTTGTAATTGTGACTCTGAAACGAATTACTCTGTTGGAGCTTTTCAACCAACGCTTACTTAAGGCGACTCTTTTTAAAAACTACATATCATTATGACAGCGTCATTTTCTTCTCCTTCAACGCATTTTATGCACTTATAAATTCGGCGCATTTTAAATACTTTCGGATTAAATATATAAATAACTTTTTGAAATAAACTCAAGCTTTTCATCTAAATAACCCTTTTCTTACCTAGAATAATAATAATGCAACTAATAAATCTTCTATAATTAAGCGCAAAATTTGGAATTTTCTAAAGCTCCCGTTACAACATACCCGATCACACGCGCACACCACACACACACAACAAGCGCGCGCACGCAGTCACTCACTCACTCACTCACGAACGCACGCACGCACAGACTGACGCACTTACGCACCCATCTTCCAACCCTCCATCCCACCCACACACACTCCCACCCACACACACACTCCCACCCACCCACACACACACATCGCACACCCAGCGACACAGAAATGCACACAACCCACACACACACAGACATACACACTCACGTACTCACGAACGAACGCACGCACGTATGTACGCACACACCACGCACCACGACATCACCACACGACACGACAACGCACGCACGTACGCACACGCACACGCACGCACACGCACGACACGCACACGCACACGCACACGCACACGCACACGCACACGCACACGCACACGCACAAGCACACGTACACGCACACGCACACGTACACGCACACGCACACGTACACGCACACGCACACGCACACGCACACGCACACGCACACGCACACGCACACGCACACGCACACGCACACGCACACGCACACGATTACGTATTTACTATTGTAATAGTGTGTAAACCTAATCAGAGAATCAGTTCTATTTGTTTAAATGTAGTATGTAGAAATACTGCGCGATTGCATTAGTGCATGTACAACGCGCTAACCAAGACAACCAGACAAATAGTAATGGTTGTTATAATTGATGTACAAGGATTCAAAACAGCAAGCAATATGATATATGTGTTAGATACGTTTAAAAGTCGACGGGGGGAGGGGGGGTAATTTAGGCAAAGTACAGCTCGTTTTTGAGAAATATTGATTTCTTTGTTTGAAAAGGAATTTAGTTTCATTAAGACTCCAAATTTACTTTTATATTTCCAAGAAATGTAATATGATAAATCTGCAGGTTATTACTCTTTGACTTTGAAAACTCTATATTTAGATTTCTAAGAATTGTAATATGATCATGATGATGATGATGATGACCTTGTAATTTCTATTTTTAGCTTTAAATTTAGATGTTTTTTGTTTGAAAAGGCTGAACTTAGAAAAGTTCCTTAAAAATATTTCTATCACCTACTAGAGGTAGCTGCCCCAATTTGATATATGTGTTAGATACGTTGAAAAGTCGACGTCGGGTGTTGGGGGGGTTTCAAAATTTATTTTTGGCATATTCTGGCCCGTTTTCGAGAAAAATTTATTTTTTTGTTTCTATCACCTACTAGGAGCAGCTTTTACATTAGGGGTAGCTGATTCATGCATTACTTTTATCATGTTTCCCTCTAAAAAGTTTACTGAATCATGGATATGCAAAGAAAGCCTTTTATTACAAACTAAGAATGTCAAACGATACCCCTACAGGTCAATCATCTTTGACCTTGACCACTCTATTTTTAGACTTCTAAGAATTGTAATATGATGACATTGCAATTTCAACTTTGATACTACTTTTACCTGACAACTTACGCAGTACCGTAAAAGATACATTGCACACATGCACGAGTCCTGAAAAATAGATGTACATCCTGCCACATTTACGAGACATCCAAAACTTTACATTTCTCCACAAGGTTGACCTTGAAGATCATCCAACGCTAACATTTCTCACCACGCACGCATGCATGCACACACTGACATTCGTCACACGACACGGACCCAGCACATCACCTACCGCACCACGCACACGCACGCACACGCACGACACACACACACACCACACACACGCACACGCACCCACCGCACACACGCAGCACAGCACACGCACACCACACACACACACGCACGCACACACCACCACACACGCACACACCGCACACACACACAGCACACGCACACACGCACACGACACGCACACAGCACGCACAGCACGCACGCACCACGCACACGCACGCACACGCACGCACACGACACACGCACGCACACACGCACGACCACACGCACGACACACGCACAGCACGCACACGCACCACACGCACCACACGCACGCACACGCACCGACACGCACGCACACGCGCACGCACGCACACGCACGCACACGCACGCACGCACACGCACGCACGACACGCACCACACGACGCACACCACCACACGACACGCACACGCACACACGCACGCACGCACGCACACGCACGACACACGCACACGCACACGCACGCACGCACACGCACACGCACACGACACACGCACGCACACACGACGACGCACGCACACGCACGCACACACGCACGCACAGCACACACGCACGCAC
>JARFJB010001942.1:3727066-3729566 GCA_036346205.1 Vesta saturnalis
TGCTTTCTTTAAGTAAGAATTAAGGATGTCCTACACTTTCTTTATAGGCTTACAACATTATCAGAATACCGCACTAGTTTTTCTCTGATCATGCACCCTAATATTAAATCTCGATGTAGCCCTTCATGGCACTAGTTAAACAATTATCGGTTGTAAAAGAGTAACCATTGCAAAGCAAGACATCGATATTTAGTACTATACGCATTTCTTGTTGTTTTTTAAGCCGATCATCAACTTTTCCCAAATAAGCACAAATAAATTCAAAGCGTATGTAATTTATGCTCATCAAATCACTATACCGCTGGTTTTCATTTTGTGCAAATTATAAATGACACAAGCCATTGATCAACTGTTAGGTTCATATTTATTACAACCATCTTTACAGTTATTTATAAACAATAAAAAAACTTTTTTCATTCCAGTTCAAAGTCGGTAAGAAAAAGGATACAAGCATGCACTCATACACACACACACACACACACACACACACACACACACACACACAACACACACACACACACACACACACGACGCACGCACGCACGCACGCACGCACGCACGCACGCACGCACGCACGCACGCACGCATGCCAGCACGCACGCACGCATGCCAGCACGCACGCGGGCACGCGCGCGCACACGCACACGCACACGCACACGTACACGCACACGCACACGCACACGCACACGCACACGCACACGCACACGCACACGCACACGCACACGCACACGCACACGCACACGCACACGCACACGCACACGCACACGCACACGCACACGCACACGCACACGCACACGCACACGCACACGCGCACGCGCACAATTCAAGGGTAACTGAAAGGCTTCCACGGTATACTTCACTTAACCTCCAGGTAAGGGCGTAAATCAGTTCACTACCCCAAATCTTCGTGTGCGCGGAAGAGCCGCAAACAAGAGCCTTGCCACTACTGCATCGTTAAGAAGAGTGCTTTATGCTACATATTTTATTTCTCCCCATCTTCAATATCATCTTCCTTCTATGTTAATTAGGCCAAAGATTACCAAACTTTTTTAATACGCGCCAACACGAATCAAACTCGGAAATTGTCGGAAGAATTCCATCACCCAAAAGCATTTTACAACCTGCGGGCGTTATCTATGTAACTAATACCCTATCAACGGAATATTTCTTAGCGACGCTATACCTTAACGCCTCGTAGCTAAAAGCTAAACTCGTTGTTTAAACCCAAAATTCTTATCGAAATACTCCGATCAATTATCGCCCACAACGTCTCAATAAAATTCGAAATATGTTTCTCTACCCTATCTTTAGATACAAAGTAACAATTTTAATGTATCCTGCAATTTTCCTCTGACGCAATTTTAATCTACATGACCATATTTAACAATATCTATAACATTAAAAGCAACTCGTATTTACAAAGAAACTAATTAATTTTTTCATTCAAATTAAGTGAGTATTTCACTAATAATTGCTCCCAATGCGTAAGTCACATTTTCATTTTAAACTATCAACTTTCTTTGATAGACAAAAAAACGTATATTTCGTTCTTAGAAGAAAAGGATTCTAAATGCGAGTGCTATTTGGAAAATTTTGATACATATTCAAATACGTTAAGAAAAAAACATAAGACGTTACAATCGAAAGCTTTCCAAAAGTGTATGCATTATCAATTTCAATTGCATGAATTTAAATTAAACTACATTTTAGATGTACGGTACTAACGAATAAGTTAAACATTTTGGAATTAACGGCCTGTCTTTGATAAAATCAAGACCACGTCACATACAGGAAAATTAGTTTTAGAATGATTGATCTGTAATTTGTTGCTAACTAATCAACTTTCGAAGCTGTTTAGAAGAACGTTAATGTTATTTGCAAGATCGCGTACATTTCGGCTTTTTACAAAAATAAAATAGGTCCCAATATGGATCCTTAGGGAACTCTTACCTTGATACGTAAAACTGAGAAATGATATTCTTGGACCGTGTTATGTAGTGATTTATATCTTATTGTAACAAGGTGAGTCCTACCTGTCAGGTCAGCCTGAAACAATGTAGCTACGACATCTCTTATCCCATACCTTTCTAACCTAGTAAGAGATTAGTAAAAAAAAGAATACACGAGATAACAAAAGTGAATGCTAATAATTTATAAAATATGAAAAATGTTGCAAAGACATTTAAAAAACGCACTCGCAAGTGCACTCGCACACACACACACACACACACACACATGCATCCTATCCATACAACCGAATTGCCAGTGGCATAGAAAACATTAATGTTTACTGTGATAGTATTCCGAGTATCCCGTAACCATGTTCTATGAGGTAAATCTAAGTTTGAACTTACAGCGCAAAACCCTAATTTTACAATTACAGCATTCGTTCTCAGTTAAAATGAATGAACGTGTTAATAAGCACGAATGTCCATAATTTATGAAATATAAAAAAAATTATAAGTGTTCGTAATTTCGCTAGAAAACAAAGACAGTTCAT
>JARFJB010001942.1:3732066-3757768 GCA_036346205.1 Vesta saturnalis
AACTGTACAAAAATATTACTGCAAAAGCTTTTGTACGTCCTTAAAACGAAAATTCACATTCCGATACCCACATATTGTTTGGGGAGCCTGATAAGTATTAGATGGATTTAAATTTGAATGGCAAGATGAGAAAAATGAAGTGTGGTCCGCTCACGAGTCAACTAATTTGTTAATGCTCATCTCGTGATCAGCCGTCATCCTGAGGTATGTCTATACAAGTAAATATTCTACGTGCCTTACGTTGTTACAACCTGATACATACATACATACACACACACAAACACACGATTTAGTGAAACAGAAAAAAGTCGATTGTCTAACTTTCTATATCTACATAGGTATATGTAGGTTTGAAGGTAAAAACTAAGAAAGTTTGACACTGAAGGACTTATTTTAACTTGTTTGCATAGCCTTCTTACGAAAAGTTAATTACTTGCAAAAGGAATAAAAAAAACCGCTGCAAATTACATCAGTAGAATGGGCTCAGCTGAGGACAAAATGGAATGGGGAAAGTTACGGCGACGTGGACGTCGCCATTTCCAACCCCTATTTTGACGGCCTCTTTTCGGGGCTGTTTTTCAACCCCTAGACGGAATTTTCAACTCCTTGATGGTATTTTTACCCCTAATTAGTGACCTTTTGGCTGCATTAAGAGTCTTTGAGGGTGGGGCCGGCTTCTTTTCGGGGGAGATTTAGAATACATATTCAAATTTACCACCATAATCTGTAGAGACTTAAATACAAATTCAGAGACAAGGGGAGAAACCCTGAGAACAAGTTGCGTAGCCCTGTACCTGTCTTACAAGTTAGCATCAGGTTCCTTATTAGAATACAAATTCCAGTTTTCCACCAATCCGCTCACGGCAATGCACGAAGGCCTCCGAACCAGTTTCGATCACGACAAGGGGTGAAGCCCCGAGAGCAGGTTGCGAAGTCCTACACCTGTCTTACAAGTTAGCATTAGGCCCCCTTATTGGAATGCAAATTCCAATAAGGTCTCACGAGCAAGTTTCGAAGACCTATAGCAAAAGGGACTTAATCGACATAGTCGACAAGTCCGTCCCGTAACCAATCAGAAACCAGGGGACGGAGTCCATACACCAATCAGACACTAGGGGGCGTGACCATTCCCTAGGCCCACCAATCAGAACACAAGCATTTGCCTACCCTCCAGGGGCTGAGGCCTTAATTTGGGGTTAAAATGTTACCTGAACATCCCCACACCTCTAAACACCGGGGTTAGCCTGGCAAAGAGGCTCTGAATACAGCCAAAAAGGCTTTAATTAGGGTAGAAAATACCGTCAACGGCGGAAAATTCTATCAAGGGGGTTGATAGTCGCCTCCGAAGAGAATCCGACCCCACCCTCAAAGACTCTTAATGCAACCAAAAGGTCACTTACGCCAATTAGTGGTAAAAATACTATCAAGGGTTGAAAATTCCGTCTAGGGATTGAAAAACAACCCCGAAAAGAAGCCGTCAAAATAGGGGTTGGAAATGGCAATGGCCATATGGTCGTGACTTCCCCACTCCATTTTGTCCTCAGCTCAATAAGACAGTTCAGTGTTGGACCAAAGGCGATCTAGCCTGTGGTATATCTGTAGGTAGCGTCCGAGGCACTTTTCTTATCAACCCTTGGAACCGATAGACCACCAACCGTATTCCACCCAGGAGTTGAAATACCACACCCTAAATAAATAAAAATAATTTAAATATAATTAATGAAGCCATTTTGATTTCCGATGAATGTACCTTTTCTACAAATGGTGTTGTGTCTTCTCAAAATGGCAGATTTTGGTGACCACACAATCCCCATTTTAAAACTAATACGGGAAATCAGTGTGATGTACAAGTTAATGCACGGTGCCGATTGTTAATAAATAAAATAATTGGGCCCTATTTTTTTGATGAGAACTTGAATCAACATAATTATTTACACATGCTACAACATTTCTTTACTCCATCAATAAAAGACAGATGCATTGAGAATTGCGTGTGCGATGCATTGAGAGTATTTATTATTAGCAAGATGGATGCCCAGCGCACTGCACTTTCGAGGGAAATGGATTGGACCGTATGGTTCAATACATTGGCCTTCCAGATCTCCAGATCTATCGCTCATGGACTACTTTCTCTGGGGATATGTAAAACAAAAGGTGTATAAAGAACAGTTAAGGAACGATGTTGAAATATTAAAACAAAGAATAACTACGGAAACTTTAGAAATATGTTTAAGGAATTCATAAAGAGAGCAGCAACGTGAGTAGAAAACGGAGGACATTATATCGAATAGCTATTCAATCTGCTTGTTTTGTTTAAAAGTTCGTATTTTATTTAATTCCGTTTCTAAACATTTTCTTCGGATAAACATTTTGTGTACAATAATAAATAATGCTTTCATGTTTTCGTAATTTATAAACACCCTGTCTAATAGACTTAAACTTTTAGTAAGCCAAACCTATTTTTTGAATAAGCAGGACTTTTTATAAAGTCTAGCTTGCGCAAATTGTCAACTTTTGGAACGGTGCAAAAAAAAATTGTTTCTGACAGAAAACTTAAAAATCCGATTTTTTGTTTTAACTTCGTATTTGGGCTTTATTTGCATTTCTAAACAACTTTTTCTGATTTATTTCTGATCTATTTTATCTAAAATAATAAACAATAGTACTTCTCTCTAACAGTAATTTCATGTTTTCTTAATTTATGAACACCCTGTATATTAGACTTAAAATTTTAATATACCAAACTCATTTGTTCAACAAGAACGACTTTTTATAAAGTATGACTTTTTGTCGTAAAATCAAAAATTAACATTTTTCCATCTAGTACACTCTATCGGTATACACTGTACCGGGTATGCAAATACGCGAGGTAAGCGGGTGTATCTCACGACCTGTTAATCTGACAACAATGGGAAAAAATTATTATGAATGTGACCATGAGAAAGTGCTGGAAATTATTTTAAAGTGCCGCATTTTACCGCTGAGGGCGCTATTAAACATGAAATAATACAATTCTGAATTTTTCCCAAAACTCCTATATAAAGATATACCTTTGCTTACACTGTTAGAAAGTCTAAACAATTTGTGCACAATTTTGGTTTAAGGTTTATTAACGAACTGGCGTTAATAAGAGTGGGGGAAGCTTTTGAATGTGTTTAGCCATTAAGATTGCTGTAAATTCTAAACCACTTATTCAATTTTAATAAAATAAAGCTTGTTTGGAAGACACATGTAGGTATTTTAAACTTCTCTTCTCATTGTTGCACAATAATCTCTAATAAAAATGCTAGAGGTCAAAATTTGTTATATCATTTTTTTTCATTTTACTTCGAAAATTTAAACCACACGGTATATATTTGACATCGCATTCGTAAAGTCGTTAAATTTGCAAGAAAAGCGTAAAAAAAAGTTGATGTCTTTACGCTTTTTAAAGTTCTAGCGAAATGAACATTTTTTTAACACTTTGTTGACGAAGTTTGGTTTTGCTAAGACGAATTGGATTTTGGTCTCATATTAAAGAGATAGTGATTTTTAATGTCTATGATCGTCGCTAAGGGGCGTTACATAATAAAAGAATAAGGCATTTACACTTTTCCTTTAAAATGTCAATTGCAATGATCTAAGTATATATTATATCAAATTCAAAAAGTAAATGAAATTTTCCATAAAAATGAAACAATATTTATTTTAATATTGCTGTTATTTTTAGAGTTATAGCGAAATTAAAGTTTAATTTTACCGTGGATCATCCTGTAAAGTTCAAAAATCCGAGTTTAAACCTAACTACCTAGGTACCTATATAATGCCTCGATAAATGTTCAAACTACCTTTCGTTACATTCCAAACAGTCTTCCAATCTTATTCGGGTGTATAAAAAAAAACTGCTGCTTCGATTTTCGCTTAAATTTTTTACCTTCCTTAAGCTAATTTTATTAACTTTATACAGATATAGTAGGTAGAAAATATTACATTTTACCTGTTTTTTTAAACAAAATGCGTTCAACTAAGGACTACTTCAATTAATAAATACCACCATCTAGCGCTTTGTCTTGGAATATCTAATCAATGTTTCTTAGTAGGCCCCGGAAACAAAAAACATACTTTTAAGTAACATTATACAGAAACGTCAAATTTTTATTAACCAAATCTTGTCAATTTGGTTTGTGAATATTTTTTAAAATGCCTTTCACAAGGGATGAATCCGTTGATATGATTGCAGTCAATTTCGAATGCTTTCAAAATGCAACAATAGCTGAATGACAGTATGAGGTCCGGTATCCAGATTGCCATCATTACGTTAAATTTAGGAGGCGTCGCATTGGAAGGGTGGAAGAAAATATTATCTTAGCTTACGTAGAATTTAATAGACACATTGGAACTAGGACGTTATCTTTAGATTTGGAAATATCATGAACTACTATTCGAAACATTGAAGGACCACAGGTAAATAATTGCATTAGGACATCCTTTTTAATAGATACACAGTTTACTATATACGCGTTACTTTTTATTTTTAGTGTACACCCCTACCATATAGCTTTGCACCAGACCCTAAATGAAGATGATTTTGATCACAGAACACGTTTTTGATAATGGATGTTATTAAAGATTCGTGAAAACAGGAATTTTTTATTACACATTCTATGGACCGACGAGGCTACTTTTAATAGTGATAGTGCAAAAAAAAATTGTTTCTGATAGAAAACTTAAAAATCCGATTTTTTGTTTTAACTTCGTATTTGGGCTTTATTTGCATTTCTAAACAACTTTTTCTGATTTATTTCTGATCTATTTTATCTAAAATAATAAACAATAGTACTTCTCTCTAACAGTAATTTCATGTTTTCTTAATTTATGAACACCCTGTATATCAGACTTAAAATTTTAATATACCAAACTCATTTGCTCAACAAGAACGACTTTTTATAAAGTATGACTTTTTGTCGTAAAATCAAAAATTAACATTTTTGGACATTATTGGTCTGCTGAAAATCAATATTAGATGCGAGAAGTGCAGCACCAAGGTCGCTGGAGGCTAAACGTGTGGTGTAGCATTAAATACCGTAAAACTACCCGTTCCTATTTTGTCGATCGTGTGATAACTGGTAATCTCTTCTTAGAGTTTTTAGTAAATGAGTTGCCAGTCCTCTCAGAAGATTTGATATTGAACATTAGGCGAATCATGTATCTACAATTGGACAGATGTCCAGCACATTTTTTCCTTAACGTGCACACCATATGAACGAATATTTTCAAGAACGCTGGATATGAAGGGGAAGCTTATTTACTTGGCCGCCCAGGTCACCCGATTTGGCATGTCTTGACTTCTACTTATGGGGACGCCTTAAAACAAATAAAAAATTAGGTGTGATTCATCTGTGCAAAGGTAATTTGCACCACGGTCTAGCTCAGGAAGGTGCATTGCTTACCAAAATTACTGTAATTGAGAACTTCTTTTGAACAGGTTGTGAGGGAGGCAGATATATATCCATAGATATAATCAGTAAAGCATTTCTTTGTTGGACACCACTCAATTTATAGGTTTATTAATTAAAATACAACAAAAATAGTATAATAGGTAATAAAGACTAAACAAATGTATTTATATGTATATTTAATAAAGCAAGATGTCATTAATATCAGCATAAAGTTACTAAAACGAAATTTTCCGTAAATATTAACAATACTATAATTACTAAATTCAACACAACTATATTATAATCTATATTTACTTAAAATTAAAATGCAATCTGATCAACACACTGTACTGATTCGTCATTTCCTTAAACTTATTAAAAGGATACGTATTACTTATATGTACTCAAAATAAATATATAAACTTCGTCTTAAAACGAACTGTAGCATGAGAAATTCATTTCACATTCATAAGATACATATACGATAACTTCCTGTAGACTATATAGAAGGTAACGTAAGTTCCATAATATGAACGTAAGGTAAGGTACAATAGTTTTCGTTCGTCTTCAATGTAGAAATAAACGAACTGGAAGCCATATAGGTAAGACAATTTTTATAATATAGAAATAAGGTAAGATAATTTCCATAAAGTCTTCCACATACCATAATGGAATGTAGATCAACTAGAACAGCGGGCTCCAAAAAAACGACAAAAGCTGGCAGGTATTCGACGACGAAAGCAGATATACATTGACAGCATGCGTTATTAATGCAAAACAAAGGTGTCTCCATTTATACTCGTGAAGATGACATTGCCACGCGCCATTTTATGCATTTTTCGTGATGTCATTCGCCACGCTTTTACAATGAACAAAATTCTTTAACATAAGAGCTATTCCTAACATAATAGTTTTTCCTTAATGTAGAGGGGCACTATTGTTCCTTTCTTTCTTCCCTATTAAATATAATACAGAGAAAATGTAATTAATAGTATATTACATACCGAGGCGGAAAGTGTTCCATTCCTGTGTAGAAAAGTATAGTTCACCGAGGGACAGGGGAATGGTACTTTTGCCGAGGTTTGTATATGATTTTATTCAACATTAAAGAACAAGCAACATTATATAGTTCAAATCAAAAAAATTTGGAACACATCCATCACGGCTTCTCATTTAATATTGAAAGTCGTGACAATGTGACTTTTAACTTTTACTTTAATGAGAAGCCATAAGTATTATGTTTACTATTCTTCTATTGGGTTTGTCGTTACTTGTAATCAATAATTCACCTATTAAATATACTTATTAAAGAAAAAGTGTTGTTTGTTTCCACCTATTGCTTGCTTTCACTCACCATCTACGCACGTGAGAAAAAAATGCATACTTTTGACCCTTTATTAAAATTGGCAAATTGTCAATTTGAAATTGATAGTTTAAATCGATAGTAGCTCCCCCACAGGTTGGAAAGTGGTCCATTACTGACCGTTTCATCTCATTACTGCCTCCTTTTTTTATTATTACTGACCGCTTAAAGTAAACCCGTAGAATAATTCACTGTTCAACCTTTAAATGGTTAAAAAAACGGTATGTTACAAACTAATTGTAAATAAAAACCTTTACATACCTTATATAAGGGAGTTAAACTTAAAAAAGATGACGTAACGAACGGTACGGCAGAAGAAACGGAAATGCGTAAGCGTGTTAAATTCACGTTGCGCATAGAACAACAAAAATTGATGTCTAAAATATACACAGAGATTTGTAATTATGTAGACTGAAGACAAAATATCGAGAGATAATAAAATTTGATTATTGAAAAGATACTAACGTAATGTAAATATATTTTAGCAATAATAATACAAATTTCGAAACTTAAATTAAGGTAACGCTAGGCAAGAATTGAAAGAGGAAAGGAAAGGGCCACGTATTTGATTCCGTTTCCAAGGAAGAGGGCGGGCTGCTAGAGCCTTCCGAGCTCCTTCAGCTACAATCATGGATTCCCAGCATACGTACATACCTGACGTATATATGCATGGCGGGATTAGGGATGGGCGTGGTCAGGATAGGATCGAAGGAACGGAGTTAGGGTTCTGAGAATTGAAAACAAATTAAGGTAACGATAGACAAGAATTTGCACGTTATAGCTTGGAGGACACCAACAAGATTTGACACGGAAAACAGAATCCTAGATGCAATTAGTCAACTACCAGCTGCGGAAATCGAAGCAGCAGTTGTATACACCCGAACAATATTGGAAAACTGTTTGGAATGTGATCGAAGGCAGCTTGAACATTTACCGAAGCGTTAAATACCTAATATTTTTGTGCTTAAAACTAAACTTCATTTTCGCTATAATTCTAAAACCAACAATGATACTAAATAAATCTAGTATCATTTTATGGGAAATTTAATTTACTTTTTGATTTTGATATAATAAATACCTACATCATGGCAATTACAGTTTTAAAGAAAAAGCATAAAAACCTTATTTCTTTATTCTTAGCGCCCCCTACGGACGGTGATAGGCATTAAAAATCACTGTAAGCCCTTAGTTCGATTAACAATAACTATCTCTTTAATAAAAGACCAAGATTTATCCAATTCGGCTCATCAAAACCACACGTCAATTAAAGCGTTAAAAAGTATTCATTTCGCTATAACCTTAAAATGAGCAAAGATATCAACTTACGGTTTGTACGTTTTTCTTGAAAATTTAATGTACTTTCGAATACGATCTTTTTTATACGGAACTATTGTGTAACAGCAGTTTAAAATACTTGCATTTCTCTTCCAAGCAAGCTCTATTTTACTAAAATTGAATAAGTGGTTTAGAATTTACAGCAAGTTTAATGATTACACATTCAATAGGTTCCCCCACCCTTATTATGCTCAGTACGCCACTGAACCTTAAACTAAAATTATGTAGAATTGTCTAGAACTTCTAACGATGTAAGCAAATGTGTATCTTTATACAGGGTGGTTCACCGGGAACCACATCGATCGATTATGAGACATCTATTATTAGGAAAAATCTGAAAATTTGGTAGTACACTGATGTCGGTGGGGGACATACGGCTAATTCAAATCTTTTGAATTTTTTTATAATTCGTTTTACAGTTTTTGGTAATGGTTTCTGTTTTTCTGGATATCGAATGACAAATGTCACATGTTCTTGAAATAACTATATTACATTTTTCGTAAATAATAAATAGATTTATTAAATAGTCTTCGTTGGTATAATTTAATCTTCCCGGCATGATTATTGATAATTTTTAACAAAGTGACATTTGTTTGATACTTCATTGTTTCCTAACGTTTAACAAGGTCATGGCCATCTAACAATAATTTATGAAGGCATTCAAGCAATAGAAAAGTCTTAAATTGCCAATATTTCGAAAAGTACAAATTTTAGGTATAGACAACCTTATACAAAGTTAGTCTAGTTTTTAAAGCTAAATAAGATAAAATTGTAAAAATAGGGGGTTTCCATTTGAAAAAATTGACTTTTCACAGTTTCTTCAATATTATTTTTATTGTTATTTATTGAGCACCCTGTATTATTAACGGTGGAAATGTTATACGAAGTCTGCTAAAGTAAGTTATGTTCAATAAGGAAACAAACTCAAATTGGGTAACAAAGGCAGCCGTATAGGAGAAATTAATAATTATATACGGGTCTGCAAACGTCATTTTTGACATAAAATGTTTAATATGTCAAAAACGGCTAGACTTAGGTATAGGACATTACACATGAGATGTATTAAGAATTTGCCGTAGAATCCGAAAATGTAATAATATACAGGAGTTCTTATTTAAAATAAGCAAGTTACTATCGACTTCCGGTACAAGCGGAAGTGCCGCAATCTTGAAAATATGCCGTATATCCCCCATTGATATTAGTACACTACCAAATTTTCAGATTTTTCATAATTATAGCTTTCTCATAATCGATCGATGTCATTCCCGGTGAACCACCCTGTGTAGGAGTCTTGGGAGAAATTTTGAATTTTATTATTTAATTTTTAATTGGGCCCCTTAGCGGCGAAATACAAAACTTCAAAATAATTTCCAGCATTTTCTCGTGGCCACATTCATAATAAAGTTTTTTTCCCATTGTTGTCAGATTGACAGGTTCTGAGATACAGCCGCTTACCTCACTTATTTGCTCAACCGGTAGATTTGTTCTTACACTGCTATTATTAATAGCCCAAACAATATTGATTACTTGAAATATCTGGAACTGTGAATCTGTGGTAGGATCTATGACAAAGCACTCCCATGTACCATATATGTGTGATGCGTGAGTGTAGTTTGTTTGTTGGTAATTATTGTAATTTGCTTTTTTTAACTAAACACGTTTATTTCATAAATTATCGTGTCTGTTAATAGTTGATACGTTTTGTAATTAATTTTAAATTGCTTAAATTGTTTCCTGCTCTAAACTTTTAAGAAATATTACTTATAAAACACGCATATTAATTTATTTTCCACACAGCACAATTGAATAAACGTAATATAATAAAACATTTCTTAATATAAAGTTAATTAACCTGTGGTTGGCAAAACTTAGGGTAGAATTTCACAGAAAGGGATAAAACGAAATTAATCTAATACAACTTAATTGAAACGACCGCCGTGCACCAAATTTAAGCATTTACCAATTTTAATTAATTTGTAACTTACAAATTTCTTTCGGTTAGGTACTGTAATGTAATGGAAGATTCATCTACTGAAACGGATATAATTATATTGAGCAATCACTAATACAAGAGATGACTTATTTTCTAGCAGATAAATAATCCACTTAGTATTTCACTCCGAAACGTACTGTGGTTTTTTTATCTGATATTCTTAAACTAACAACATCTAAAGTTGAATAGATTTCTATGTTTTTAAGGTAGAGGTTTTACTTAGTTTTGAAAGTACTAGCTTGCAGTTTTATTCAATTTATTTTTGTTTCATTTACCATCTGATGTTAAGTACCATTAACAATTTATGAACTTTTGTGTTAGACCAGTTAAAGCACACTTAACGTTTTTGGGGGATGTATTACAATGCAACTTACAATCATTAATTGATTGTAAGATAAACGAATTTTACATTTTACATTTAACAAAGTTTCGTCATCATTAAACTGAACTGATTATGAACAATGTATCATCAATTTTGTTTTATGGATACTTGCACGTTTGATTTAGTAAATAGTTGGTTACCATTTATCCTAACTTTATCCTTTTTCTTCACATTGCATAAGACTTTTTATTGAATACTCTTTTTGTTTAAAATCTGTTGCGCTATCATTATCATTGCTAACATATGGGAAGGGCGGGAAAGTGTGAACATTTTTCCATTTAAAAAAGATTTTGTTAATGTAAAATAAAAGTAAAAACGCTTAGCAATGAATACAAATAATATTAAATATATGAACATAACAATGTTTTTAAGTGTAATCATATTTTGGAAATATTCACTCTTGCCTAACCATGGTTAAGCAAAAATGAACAGTTCAGAGTACGTTGGTTTCAACCACAAAAATCGCATATAAATAGCTCGGCTTTAGGTTCAGCATCTGTACAAACTGGGACCATTTCTGACATTTTGCACAACAAATCCACTCTTCATTTGCCGAGGTGCTGAAGCTTTCACCACAGTAAGGGCAAACGCAGCCTTCTGCATTTTTAGTTTCAATTGTTCTTTTTATTTTGAGGTTATAAACCAGAGGTCGAAGGTTCCTCAGCAAAGTTCTTTTTAGTTTCACCTATGGTTTGTGATATATTTGAATCCACTGGATTTTTCATGTGTCACCAAGATAAAGAGGCGTTAGGTCTGGTAGCCTCAGAGGCCAGAGTACTGGACCTCATCTTCCAATCCACCGGTGAGCAATGTTGTTATTTAGACATTCTCTCACATTTACACGAAAATGAGGTGGTGCGCCACCATGATGAAACCACATCAACTGTACTCTGAAGTGGTCACCTTCCATTAACCCGGGCAACCCATTTTGTAAAAAAATTATATAATGCTCAGATGTTCTTGAAATGCGAGTGATCCAATAAGAACATCACATCAAATATTCACCGAAAAGCCATTCCCCTGGTTTCAAAAGAGTTCTCAAGCGCCCAATTTCTGGTATTCGTAATACCATTTAGAGTAAACGTAGCTTCATTCGTAAACATAATTTGTCCACAAAGCTGTTGGTGTGCAGTCAACCAACGCGCTGCGTAGTCTGCTGACTGTAAACGTTGAACATATCGTATGTGACATGGAAACAAACCAAAAATGTTGTAACGTTCTCATTCGACTAACGTGAATACAGTTAGATATTCCTTGTACACTAGTAGAGAGACTATTTTCGATCATGTTAAGAATAGTGTCTTCTTCGGCAAGTTCTTGGTGTACGTAGCTTTAGGAAAATTACCTTTTTCTGTCAGATGTCTATGCATATTTATGAACACTTGATTATTAGTCATTCTTCGATCGGGAAACCTCCGCTGATATTCCGACACTGACGGCCGTGCATTTTCTTCACAGTATCCGTAAATAAAGTGAATATCGGCATATTACAGATTTGTATGTGGGCATAAGAAAAATGCGTCGAACCAATTGGTTTTGTTTTGTCATAGGACTACACCTAAGAACAATCTCCTTAGTATTGAATTGCAAACACGCCTTGTGGTAGTACCCTTGCCATATTAACTGTTTACGATATAACAGCCTAAACATTAAAATAGGGTTAAATGCTACTTCGACATTATAATTCACTTAGAAAATTTATTCTGCACTAATTATGCAAGATTGCAAAATTGTATAGAAGTAAAAGAGAATCATACTTTGATTAAAAATTGTGGTGTCTGAAAGGAAGCTTAATAACTCAAGCTTTTGTAATTAAATTCCGAATTTCAATCATGTTGAATGTAAGTGGCATAATACTTATAATTAAAGTACACTTTTTAAATTTTAATTAAGTGCATATCTAGGTGTTTTGCAAAACTTTTTCCATCTAGTTTAAAACGCTGAAACTCATTCATTTCTTGTCATGTTTTCTGACAAAGCTTATTTCAACAAATCGATATACAGACGTAGAATGAGTTCAGTGGCGGAATCTAGGTATTATCATTAGTGCAGGAACTTTTAGAAACGAGAACTAAAATAAATTAAGTATCTGCTTCAATAATTAATTAGAACAATATGCAAATAAGCTTTAGGCATTGTAATTTACACTCACTGTCGCAACTATTTTTATCGTTAGGCATTTATATTATTATCTATACTGTATATGCCAATGAACACACTAAAAGTAGAATTGAGCTACCTTTCACGCATTCAACCATATTGATAGCGGATCCTTGCAGTTATGTTACCTACTAACTCCACCAATATTTACCTACCTCCATTTAGACACTCAGTTTACACAAAGCAAATCTAAGCATCAAGTAAACATTATTGTTTATTTGCTTTACAGAATTTGTGAAGCATATCAAAGCAAAGGATAAATAATTAAACATTTAAAGCTGGTATAGTTATGCAACACACCTTTTGTTATAAAGAATACTACGAATCGTTGAAAAAGTTTCTGTTTCAAAAGTTGCAACTTACACAAAAACTCTCTTAGGATTCATTTCATTACATGCTCAAAATTGTCACGTCCAAATGCATCACCATTGAATCAGCAAAGAACCTTAGAAACTTTCAGTAATGTTCCCATAAATCGTTAGCTGTCTAACAACCTCGTCCAGAATCTAAATAGCCTATCAAAAGTAAAAAGTAAACCCAATAAAGGTAATTACGTAAGTATCCTTTATAATAGCATTGTTTTAAAATAAAACTCCTGCAGGCGTAAAATTAAAAAACAAAAATTAAAGGTCAATGTTAATAACGTTAATAAAACTTTAAAGCTTTAAACGATAATTTTTCAACTTCACTAAGCAAACCTATATGTATTATGACAGTAATAAAGTTACTTAAAGCTATTAAATTTTAAAGCGACGACATTTTAAAAACTTTGAACATCTATTAAGAAAATCTTATTTGCCATTCCCAGTTTTAATGGAGCACCAAAATTAATGTCGCTTTAATACTCGTACTAATTGTTATATAATGTTAAAATATACATTTAAATTGTGTCACACAGACATTTCAGCTTTTAAGAAAAGGTAAGATTTTCTGAAATAATGATCTCCTCTAAGTAAGATTTAAATGGTTAGATATTGATCTGGCTTAATGAAAGTTTGTATTTTTGGAAAACCCATTAACGGCTTGAAACTACATATTTTACTAACGCTAGGACTTAATTCAGTTATATTCTTAAAATTGAGTTTACCACTAAAATGTGTTTTTAGTGTGTTATTGATTAATTTATTCACAAATGTGTTGTAGTCGAGCACATTAATTGCTAATAATTTATTTTCTTTTTCGAGATAACGGCATTAAGATACACTTTATCATCACATACCCGAGAGCTCTATTACGCTACTGCATTTGTCTTGAATTTAATCAAATAACTAATTATAGCTTAAGGTTTTTACACATTATTTGTTCAAGAATAGGTTTTTCTTCCTAATTTCAGGAGAGGTCCTAATTGTTATGCGGTGTTTGTTTAAGGGCGCACTTTGTAATTAATTCTTTTTTAAAACATTCTTTGGAATCAATTACAATACCTAAATAAATACAAAATTATTATTTTACATTTAACTACAATCAAAATTAAGCCCATAACAATAAAAAATGTAATTATAGTAATAATTTTAATGGAAATTGAAGGTCAAATCGCCATTGTTATCACGATAGAAATATAATTAGTTGATTTTTAATGTCTTGATAATACGTCGTAATTTGCTAGTGCTTTCATAATATTTTATTTATATATTTTTATGTAAGGAATGTGAGAATGTATGTAACTGATATTTGGCTAGGGTTGAAAAACACATGTTAGGGTGTGAGTAGCAGGTGCACGCATAAAACTGCTTTACTGAAGGGGCGTAACGAATCATTGGAATTTCTTATGCGCCGATTCTTAATGTAAAAATGTCACCAGCCTAGTAAGTAATTGTGTAGGTACAGACCACGATCAAAGGATATCTTTGTTTTTTACTTGGAAACTCGAGAGCTAAATGTAGGATTTGTTACGGATAAAGGCATATTTTCAAAATTAAGATGTGCAATAATAAATATGAAACTGTTCCAACGTAAATGAATGTTTCTTGTCTTTAAAACATTTCGGGCGCGCATATTTTCTTTTGAATTAGCCAACACTAATTTGTCTTTTCTTTCGTGTGCTAGTTTTAATGTGTTTTTCAAATATTAATCTATAAATAATAGTCACCCATTTTGAAGTTAAACCGCGTATGTTAACAATTTGTGTCAGTGATCAATTAAAGAAATATGTATTCAAGTATGAGTAGATATATATATATATATATATATATATATATATATATATATATATATATATATATATATATATATCGGCAGGCAGCAAATGATCCTACAAGCCTATATAACCTATTAAAAAATCTAGCATTGCCTTGCAAATGTATCTTATTCGCACGCTAGCTCCTTAAGCTGAAAGCTTCTAAAATGAAAGACCGTACAGGGCTCCCGCACTCTGGTATTGCATTGCGCATTGTTGGTTGTTGTTTATATTTATATTTGTGTTGAGGTGAGGCATGAGCGAACGTGTACAGGATACCGCACTGGTTATTAAATGTCATGTGCAATCGCCGAGTGTGTACATACTCCCGGCATCAGATGACCATTAAACACCTCGAATTTTATCTTTATTATTTTTATAGTTGTATAGTCAGTTGTTAGGTAGAATTATTTGCCTGCGAGCTGATTCCTCTCTGTATGTGACTTATTGTAATTTGACTTATGTATTTTGTGCTTTAGTGCTCACCAAACAACTGTGTACGTGTAAATCCCTTGTATATTTTCTTCTGTCCTTGCCTTTACCTTATTATCACCTGCACAATTTAATTGTTGTTCTATTTTATATTATATTTCATATGTACCGCAATTTGCTTTATTGTTTTTTGTGCTTCTTTACTTAAAGACCGGCATGATTAGTTTTCAAGGGCCACATGTCTGGTATTACGATTTTTATTATGATTTTTGTTTTAATTATGTATGACACAATTGTGGGTGGGACTACATGGGGTTTCTTTTTTTATTATTATTGTGTTTCTGCGTAACTAAACTGCCTTTTATTCATTTTTTCGTAACGTTATAATTTCCTGATATAATAGTGTTTTGTTATATATTTAACCCATTCTTTGTTGTTTTTTGTGTTATTTGATTCATTAATGTACCGGGTGGCCAACTAAGAACGGCCGTCGGCATATCTCAGGAATGGATTATAGCACAGGTTCGGGAAAAAATTTTTTATAACAAAAGTGGCCTCGTGAAATGCCTGGAAATTATTTTTGGAGTTGTAGGTCCACCGCTAGAGGGCGTATTTGACAGTTAAAATTTTAAAAAGCAAAATTTTTCAAAATTTACTCAATTAAGGGGCATATTAAATACTATAATTAGATTCCTCGACAAATTCTGCATATTTTTTATTTGACAAGTTTTAGTCTATCTCTTCAAATAAGATGTGGGGGAGAGTAGAAACCTTGTTACGAAAAAACGCCTGTACTTCAGGTTCTGCTTGACCGATTTTAATAAACTTGATGTTGTTTGAAAGAGCTTTTGTGAAATAATAGAAAATTTGTAAATTTGAAGCAATCTGATTAATAACATAAATGCTAGAGGGCGCTGTTTAATATTTTTTTAATATTGTGTTTTCTCTTTACAATTTTAAATGGAAGCATAAAAATTTAAATAGGTCTTTAAAAAGTAGAATAAATTAGTAATAAAACAGTGAAAACTGCAAGTCGATATATTTTTCCTATCCTGAGATATCGTAAGAAACAGGTAAATGGGGGAATTGTTCTTCCAACGTCTAGTAGGCTAGTTCGCGTTAACGGATTTTATTAAATTTAGCCTGGATGAAAAAATCTTACATTGGTATGCAGTAATTTAAACTGTTATCATACTAATGTTATGGTTGCCGCTAGATAACCTAAAGGTAATGCTGTCTCTACTAACAATGAGAACAAATTATAAAATAATAGTGTGATAAATCTAACAATTAAAACCTTAAATAAATAACTACGTAATTAGTGTCTCGCTAGATGTTCGAAATGTCGTCCATCATTTTCAATGCATGAAATCAATCGCTGACGGGTGGAGAGAACAGCAGTTTCAATTTCTGCCCTTGAAATATTTCGTATTGTCTGGGGACGCTACAAGTTGTTCCCCCACATTTTTGTGAAATAATTTTAGGATTAAGTAGATGAATTATTTGTATTAATTATAATAGGATCTGTTTTCCAAAAACGCTAGATATTAATAAAAAAATGTGTGAATGCTCCGCGGTATGTTTGAAACTCCCGCATTATTTAACTCCAAAGGTTTGATTTTAATTCCTGAAAACAAAACTCAAACTCAAAAGCTTGTTTAGTTCAATAGGTTGGCAATTGTTGTGCTTCTTAAGTGAGTGTTAGACGGCAGAAAAAATTCACCGTAATAAATGGATATAATTAGAAGTTGTGTTGCGCGTGTGACGCATTTTGATATTTTATGAACATGTGTTTGTACTAGAGGTTTTTTTAATATAACTGTAAGTTTGGTGTAAGCGTTACGCCGCTGGAATCGTTATTAAATTGTGGAATATCACGTAAAAGAATTAAATTTGCATGAGAAATAATGTTTTAGCAAAACCCCCATTGAGACGATATGTGCCACTGTGCGTAGCTTCTGTATTTTCGGAAATATAGGTTTGAGTTGCTACAAATGGGTCGTGTAAGCGAATTAATGATACGTTGGTATTCCATTAAAGAGCAGAAAGAATATGTATGTATGTTTAATCGTATATGTATTGAAATTTATTGAATTTCGCAACGAAAAATGCATTTTCGTTTGCGCTGGTTCCATTTCATATTTTCTGCTAGGAAAAGTCATGTGAAATTTAAACCATTTAAGAATGTTTTTAAGATAGACATGGATAGCTATAAAAGGACAAGTTTAGAAGGCACGTGAGAGGATTTTTGCCAACCTTTGGTTGGAATGGTTGGCGAACGGTCGCGCTCGGTTTTCAGAAAAAGTACATAACGGTCTGCGCTCATTTAAGTTTTAAAACTCAGCAGTGTAGTTGAAAAATAATTGAGAGATGCAACGGGTTAAACATATGTGGGTATTCCTTTATTATGTTTCCTTCGCTACGAAGACTAGATGACAGGGGCTCTTTTACAATTTTTTATAGTTTAAAAATTATCGAATAAAACTTTATATTGTTTGCTTGAGAGTTTTAAACGATTACCTTTTAATATGATCTGAATAGGTTTAACTTATAAAAATATCATTCAATAGTTAATTTTACTTCGCTTGCTATTTCGTTTCAGTTTGAGTAAATGAACTTTAATTGACCAAATTTATACTCAATTTGACTTGCTTAATTATTTGGATTTCTATTGAGTTTACTTCCTACTACATTTATATATTCAATATTTGTATAAGCTTTTAATATCAATAATCTTGAATAATGAAAATAGATCAAATGTGGTACTTATTTAATTACTAAAATTCGCAATTGCAGAAATGTTTTGTTGACAACACCTAACAATCAAACCTATAATTACAATAATAATAATAATACTAACATGCAACAATAATTATTTTATCAAACTTGAATGGAATGTTCTCCGTCCAATATTGATATTCAAATACAAATTCAGAGAAAATGAAACAGATACACGTTTCTTTATTTACACACTTAGAAATCGTACTTATCTGTCACTTCATTGAAGGCCGATGATGTAACTGCACTGTGGCCAGGTCGGAGTCCGGAACCCAGGCGCCTTGCTCCCTTTGTTCTCGCAATATCTTCTTTTGATCTTTGTTGAGAATGAATACAATCCTTTCCAACAATTTTAAGACTTTGTTATTAATTGCTGAATATATTTTTAGTTCTATAGTAACCACTTTAATTGTTTATAGTTTTAACTGCAAAAAGCGTGGTACAACAAACCGCAACGCTTCTTCTTTGAACATCAATAAATTCGAGTTATTTTTCTTTATTCATTGACTTACCAATTTTATCGATTACTGCCTTTTATATTTATTATTCAGTATTAAACACAATTGATGACCACTTCCGATACGTACAAACGCGTTATTTTAAATTATTACGTCACCTTTAACGCGATTTGAAATTATGGCGTAATCTTTTTTATTATCACCAACTCGACCATATTTACGCTTTATTTCACTTAGCCTTTTATTATTGTAATAAGGGAGGTATTTTTACTTCTTCCCTTTTACACCACTAACTAGATTTTGTTGTAATTTCACAATTTATAAGGCAGCGTGACCATAAACTTGTCACCTATGCTGCGGAATCCATCAACTAAACAACTGCTACTATTAACACTGATTCCCCTTCTACAACCCATTTATACACTTGCAAACTGCCGCGTTTATTTAAAAGCTTTATAATTAAGTATATAGATAACTTATTGAAATAAATTCAAGCTTGTTAACTTAACATTAATTACATTTACACACAAATAACCAATAACCATTTCTTTATCTAGACAAATAATAATATAACTAACGTCATATAACTTCGCGCGAAATATGAAATTCTCTAAGACACCTGTTACAGAGAATTTCCAAAAATTGAAGTAGTGTTTAAACAAATTTGAGGTAAACAGAAACCGTTGTGATAAGAGAAAGTATTGTGCATAAAATCCGAGCGACGAGAAACTGTCAAACTGATCCTCTATAACTAAGTAAAAGTTTTTGATATTGTAAATTGAAATTAAATGATTATTATTTATTACGATATTAAACCAAATAAGTTTATAAACAATTAAGAATTGAGACAGAAAGTGAGTTAAAACATTAATCCAGCGAACATCTGAAAAGGCAATTGAACACGTGCATAATTTGGTTTCATGTATTTCGGTCCACATTCACAACTTTTTAGTAGATTTTGAGCAAATGTACATAATAATTTCACTCCAATTAAATCTCTGTGTTGCGCCATTTACTGTTGTATATCATTGTTATTATGTCTAAGTAAATTGCAATTGCAATTTTCTGCATAAATAGTTATTTAATTTATCGTTACATGTATATATTTATTTATTTCCACATTGAAACTAATTTAATGACATTAAATAAATCTAGCAGTAATAATTAGAATATAATTTGATAAGAGATAACATCTTCTAAAATATGGTGAATTGAAAAGCACGTGCATGAAACTGTCTGTATTTAATTTTAATTAAACGACATTAATTGAGGATCTATTCCAACGCACTACTTGTTGAATAGGGGTTACTACACATTCCTTTTTCAATGAGCTTGTGATAAACATTTCCTTAGTGACATATGTTGTGCAATGTACCGAGTAAATTAATTTATCTCATTTCCATATCTCTTTAGGCTTCTCATATTTCTGGACTTTTCTGTACTGTTTTCTGTACATTGATGATCACAACGTTGTGGTCATACCATTGTGATTACTTCGCAAAAGAAACTTCTACAATTGTTAATTCCATCATCTAAACACTACCGATATACCTTTGGCTATCATCTCTCTCCTGGGGACATCGAAACAGATTAGTGTACAATTACATTCAATTTTATTGGTTATCGAGGTAATGAATTTATAATAACTAATTATATCAATCTACCGGCTGTTTAGACAGGTGGAATTTTTTAATTCTTTAATTGCATTGTAAACAATAACATTTACAAATAGCAAATTACTTTGACGTACTACTTGTTTCAGCAGAAACAAATATTTCGGTGAAGTGGCCATCTTTGAATACCCCACGCCACTTTATTTTTAGACATACGTCAAAAAGTGCCAAACAAAAAAATTTCAGATTATCCTCGACTTTAAAGATCAGATATTATTTTATTAGGTTAATATAGCAGAATTCACAGAAACATCACTTCTTTAGATTCAAGATTGCAGTTACGCCTCCTAGAGGCCATTTCAGAAACTTCTAGGTTTTTGTATTGGCCGTTTTAGTAATAACTTTTTTTTGCGCAAGCCTCTACGATGGATAGTTTCCCAGATACAGTACCTCGCATTCTTAGTTGGCCACCCTGTACATTTGCCTGATTATCATATGAGCAATATAAATCAAAAAGCATTGATCCATTTTCCAAAACGGTAATAAAGAGGCATAAGATGAATTTTTTAACTGGTTAACTTTTTGTTTATAATTCATTAGTTATAAGATGTATGAAATAAAATTTGACTTTCCGAAGACGTTCTAAACCTTTGCTAATTAATATAAGACGCAATTTAATGTACGGAATACTTATCAATCATTCTTTAAATGTTATAAACTCAAAAAAATCAAACCGATTTACGATAAGTGCCAACGGACCGTAAAGCAATTCAATGCAAGTAAATTTAGCTATTAGTTTCTCGAGTTGTGCACTATCAAAAAATCCCTAAATTAAATCCTCATATTTCAACCCTTCACTTCCATAGCTGAAGCAACGAATAATAGAACGGTAAATATTTCTCGATCACTTAGATTGAAATAAATTAAAGTCCGTAACCATACATTTTTAAATAAAAATGAAACGTCTGATAATTAAGTACACCTGTAGATACTACCAACTCTTAATGTCTATCATATTTCCTGAACTACCTACGCGAGGTCCAGCATAATATACAGCATATTAGCTTTCAATACCCTGAATAAGTTTAAAATCTTTGCTTAAGCTACCGGAGAAAGATAGATGTGCTTGTTTTTTGCTTTAATCCAATATAGGACACTATATCATATGCGATTGTGCTTCACTAAACGGATTGTCCACAATTGCAAGGGCTCATAAATCTCACTAACATGGACTTCCACTTAAAACTGTGTAGGGGAGTAGTCTACATTGAAATGTTTTATCCAACTTTGATAAAACAACTTCGTCCTCAATTAACTAATAATAAACTGTACATAATATTTAATAAATCAGTCTTTCACAGGTTTAAGTCGAATAGATTTTAATTTCATTTTTAAGATTCACACATGTAGTTTGACCCGCATATAATCATCAAATCTTCAAACCACGACCCCTAGTTCTCATTTTATACTGCATTACCATATCACCAATGACGATGAGATTTCACCTTCTTTAACTAATTCTAAACCCTTCTACGTATTAATTTCTGAGCACGTGATGTTTATGCATCGCCATCATCACCAAAAATTTTTATGTAAAAACTTAACCTGCACTATATACATTCAATTTATCTATAAGGCAGAAGCGTTAGCTAAATTGAAACCTTAAATAAACATTATAAATTGTTTTTACGAGTGGGCGATTTAAAATTTGCTAAATTATCCCATGATTAATCTTCATTCCTTTCTCTAAAGTATTACATTTCTATGCATCAAAATCTTGTCTGTAAAAACTGACTTAATAAGCTACCTTACAACCTTACAACGCAAAATTACTCGACCTAACCAGTAGTGTAATTCTTTAAGCGGTCAAATATTCTGAAAATATGTTCATACTGACAGCGGCAATTTACGGCATACTTAAAACAACAGTGCCGTAACATTTGAAGAATATGCATGAAAAAGATTGAAAGATACGTTATATATACGTTATACATCGCAGGCAAATAATGCATAACCTTTAAGGACAGTATACAATTTCAGTGACAAATAAATTAATAATAATATTCTGAGTGTTTTAGCTAAAGCGTTTAATTCTGCCATCACTCCTAAACGGATTCCCGAGAAAACATCATTGCCAACGTAGAGTACGCCTTAAAGGATACAGAATCTGCGGTCGCTGAGGAAATTAGGCTCAACGTAGCACACATTCTTAAGAAATGCAGACTTCCCAAACAGAATATCACCAAACAAGACCTCCAAAACCAGATCAAAAACGACGACAAAACATTAATACTACCCGCTGACAAAGGAAACGCTACTGTCATTGTCAACTCTAAAGACTATCACCACAAAATGTCGGAACTGTTAACTACTTCAGAATATAAGACAAATCAGTACAATCCTACCACCTACATAGAAATTACCACAGAATCTATCATTAATTCTACAGAATTAGACAAAGAAACAAAACAGAAACTAATTCCAAGAGAGAATAGTTCAAAAATCTCTAAAATACACGGACTCCGTAAAATACATAAGGAAAACTGGCCATTACGCCCTATCGTCAGTGCATTAAATTCTACGTCTCATGACTTATTCAACCGATTTGTGAAAATACTGCATCCTACGACAAAAACTCTTATGATTTTCTACACAAACTCAAAAATGTACCCTTGGCTCCAAATGACATTTTAGTTAGTTTCGACATAACGTCACTTTTCACTAACATACCTATTGAAGACACGATCAAAATTCTAGAAGAAAAACACTCAATAAACCTAGATATACTCAAATTAATAAACCACTGCATGCATTCAACCTATTTTACACACAAAGGACAATTCTACAAGCAAATTCAAGGAGCACCTATGGATTCGACACTCTCTCCCGCTTTTGCGAATGTATATATGGATAACTTTGAAACCACTGCTTTATATTCTGCAAAATTAAAACCTTAATGTTGGTTTCGTTATGTTGAGGACACATTTGTAGTTTGGCCCCATGGAAAAGGAAATCTGAACAGTTTTCTAGGACACATTAGCAAGATTCACTATAACATCAAATTTACTATGGAAGTTGAAGAAAATAATTCACTCCCTTTTTTGGACACCCTGATAACAAGACTTCCTAATGGTAAATCTACACACAAAGTTTATGGAAAACCAACTCAAACGAATAGATGATATTTGAACTCCCCTTCGCATCACCATCCTCGTCAAATACGTAGCGTTATGAAGCCCTTGAAATACCGCTCTTACCACTTATCTGACGAAAATTCTAAAACGGAAGAGATAAAGACCATTACTAAAATATTACTTCAAAATGGATACAAAGATCAAGAAATATTTAAAATTGCCAACGAAGTAAAAAGAGCAAAAATAATAACTTGTCAAACAATGAACGCAAGATTCCTATTATTCTACCTTATATAAAAGGAATTACAGATACAATAGCAAAGACATCTTCCAAAAACGATTTTAGACCGGCAAGTTTGAACAAAGCCCAAAGACTGAATTCCCAATCAAAATCAAGATACCGTGCAACAACTCTCGAAGAACTTATATCGGACAAACTAATAGAATATTATATGCGAGAGCCGATTAACACAAACCAGCAATTAAACAGCACAATTCATCATCGTCTTCAGCTGCACATTATTTAGACACAGGACACCAAATTAACACCTGCAATATCCGTTTAATTGCACTTCTACATACCTTACAAGAAAGAATTATTAGAGAAGAAGTTGAAATTGAAAGAAGACCGAACGCCCTCATTAAACGAGATGGTGCTTCGAGAATGCCACAAATTTATAAGAATATCATTAATCAAGTTGATTCGAGATTTTAATCAACTCCAAATCCTCCAGAAAGTTCGAACATCACCTTCTACATCATGTACTAGACCAACAACCCGAAGTGAAACACACTCGTACAGATTAAATTTAAATTAGTTGCCTTGTTTCATATTCTGTACTTGTTAAAAATAGTTCCCTTATTTATATTTTTGTAATTGTCAAAATAAATTCTTGACAAAGGGAACAAAGGACGCTCCCGAAACGTTGAATTAACATTGTACGTTTATTTACACAAGTCTCCAATAAGAAAATGTCATATATATATATATATATATATATATATATATATATATATATATATATATATATATATATATGTATTATGAGTGTACAATCAAACAAATGTTATGAAAGAATAAGCATTTGGGTAAAATGAGTTTCATACACGCCTGGCGCTAATCTGCACGGTATGTTTAAGTTTTTGAAATAATGAATAAACATGAAAAGACATCCAAACAAAGTAATAATAGGTTTCATCCCTCTCTCCCTCTCACTCTCTCTCTCTCAACAACCCCAATAATTTTTCTTGTTTCTAAGAACTACAGTTATCTGCATTTCGGAAAAATGACCCAGTTCTTCTTTGAAATACTACATATATATATATATATATATATATATATATATATATATATATGTGCCTGGGCCTGTGATTGTCTGCATCTGTGGCTGCGTTCGCGTCTGCATCTGCGTCTGCGTCTGCGTCTGCGTCTGCGTCTGCGTGTGCGACTTCGTCTGCGTCTGCGTCTGCGTCTGCGTCTGCGTCTGCGTCTGCGTCTGCGTCTGCGTCTATGTCTGCGTCTGCGTCTGCGTCTGCGTCATGTCTGCGTCTGCGTCTGCGTCAGCGTCTGCGTCTGCGTCTGCGTCTGCGACACGTCTGCGTCTGCGTCTGCGTCTGCGTCTGCGTCTGCGTCTGCGTCTGCGTCGTGTCTATGTCTGCGTCTGCGTCTGCGTCTGCGACTGCGTCTGCGTCTGCGTCTGCGTCAGCGTCTGCGTCTGCGTCTGCGTCTGCGTCTGCGTCTGCGTCTGCGTCTGCGTCTGCGTCTGCGTCTGCGTCTGCGTCTGCGTCTGCATCTGCGTCTGCGTCTGCGTCTGCGTCTGCGTCTGCGTCTGCGTCTGCGTCTGCGTCTGCGTCTGCGTCTGCGTCTGCGTCTGCGTCTGCGTCTGCGTCTGCGTCTGCGTCTGCGTCTGCGTCTGCGTCTGCGTCTGCGTCTGCGTCTGCGTCTGCGTCTGCGTCTGCGTGCGTCCGCGTCCGCGTCCGCGTCCGTGTCCGTGCCCGAGTCGGTGTCTGTGTCTGTGTCTGTGTCTGTGTCTGTGTCTGTGTCTGTGTCTGTCTGTTTCTGTGTCTGTGTTTGTGTCTGTCTGTGTCTTTGTCAGTGTCTGTGTCTGTGTCTGTGTCTGTGTCTGTGTCTGTGTCTGTGTCTGTGTCTGTGTCTGTGTCTGTGTCTGTGTCTGTGTCTGTGTCTGTGTCTGTGTCTGTGTCTGTCTCTGTGTCTGTGTCTGTGTCTACGTCTGTGTCTGTGTCTGTGTCGTGTCTGTGTCTGTGTCTGTGTCTGTGTCTGTGTCTGTGTCTGTGTCTGTGTCTGTGTCTGTGTCTGTATCTGTATCTGTATCTGTGTCTGTATCTGTGTCTGTATATGTGTCTGTATATGTGTCTGTATCTGTGTGTGTATCTGTGTCTGTATCTGTTTCTGTATTTATGTCTATATCTGTGTCTGTATGGTGCTGTATCTTTGTTTCTG
>JARFJB010001943.1:0-2500 GCA_036346205.1 Vesta saturnalis
GTCTGTGTTTGTCTTGTTGTCTGTGTCTGTGTCTGTGTCTGTGTCTGTGTCTTGTTGTCTGTGTCTGTGTCTGTGTCTGTGTCTGTGTTTGTCTGTGTCTGTGTCTGTGTCTGTGTCTGTGTCTGTGTCTGTGTCTGTTTGTCTGTGTTCTGTGTCTTGTTGTGTCTGTGTCTGTGTCTGTGTTGTGTCTGTGTCTTGTCTGTGTCTTGTCTGTGTCTGTGTCTGTGTCTGTGTCTGTGTCTGTGTCTGTGTCTGTGTCTGTGTCTGTGTCTGTGTCTTGTCTGTGTCTGTGTCTGTTTTTTTTTTTTTTTTTTTTTTTTTTTTTCTGTGTCTTGTGTCTTTGTGTCTGTGTCTGTGTCTGTGTCTTGTCTGTGTCTGTGTCTGTGTCTGTGTCTGTGTCTGTGTCTGTGTCTGTGTCTGTGTCTGTGTCTGTATCTATGTCTGTCTGTGTCTGTCTGTGTCTGTGTCTGTGTCTGTGTCTGTGTCTGTGTGTCTGTGTCTGTGTCGGTGTCGGTGTCTGTGTCTGTGTCTGTGTCTGTGTCTGTGTCTGTGTCTGTGTCTGTGTCTGTGTCTTGTCTGTTGTCTGTGTCTGTGTCTGTGCTGTGTCTGTGTCTGTGTCTGTGTCTGTGTCTGTGTCTTGTCTGTGTCTGTGTCTGTGTCTGTGTCTGTGTCTGTGTCTTGTCTGTGTCTGTGTCTGTGTCTTGTCTTGTCTGTGTCTGTGTCTGTGTCTGTGTCTGTGTCTTGTCTGTGTCTGTGTCTGTGTCTGTGTCTGTGTCTGTGTCTGTGTCTGTGTCTGTGTCTGTGTCTGTGTCTTGTCTGTGTCTGTGTCTGTGTCTGTGTCTGTGTCTTGTTGTGTCTGTGTCTGTGTCTGTGTCTGTGTCTGTGTCTGTGTCTGTGTCTGTGTCTGTGTCTGTGTCTGTGTCTGTGTCTGTGTGTCTGTGTCTGTGTCTGTGTCTGTGTCTGTGTCGTGTCTGTGTCTGTGTCTGTGTCTGTGTCTGTGTCTGTGTCTGTGTCTGTGTCTTGTGTCTGTGTCTGTGTCTGTGTCTGTGTCTGTGTCTGTGTCTGTGTCTGTGTCTGTGTCTGTGTCTGTGTCTGTGTCTGTCTGTGTCTGTGTCTGTGTCTGTGTCTGTGTCTGTGTCTGTGTCTGTCTGTGTCTGTGTCTGTCTGTGTCTGTGTCTGTGTCTGTGTCTGTGTCTGTGTCTTGTTGTCTGTGTCTGTGTCTGTGTCTGTGTCGTGTGTCTGTGTCTGTGTCTGTGTCTTGTCTTGTTGTGTCTGTGTCTTGTCTGTGTCTGTGTCTGTGTCTGTGTCTGTGTCTGTGTCTTGTTCTGTGTCTGTGTCTGTGTCTGTGTCTTGTCTTGTCTGTGTCTGTGTCTGTCTGTGTCTGTGTCTGTGTCTGTGTCTGTTGTGTCTGTGTCTGTGTCTGTGTCTGTGTCTGTGTCTGTGTCTGTGTCTGTGTCTGTGTCTGTGTCTGTGTCTGTGTCTGTTGTTCTGTCTTGTCTGTGTCTGTGTCTGTGTCTGTGTCTGTGTCTGTGTCTGTGTCTGTGTCTTGTGTCTGTGTCTGTGTCTGTGTCTGTGTCTTGTCTGTGTCTGTGTCTGTGTCTGTGTCTGTGTCTGTGTCTGTGTCTTGTCTTGTCTGTGTCTGTGTCTGTGTCTGTGTCTGTGTCTGTGTCTTGTGTCTTGTCTGTGTCTGTGTCTGTGTCTGTGTCTTGTGTCTGTGTCTGTGTCTGTGTCTGTGTCTGTGTCTTGTCTGTGTCTCTGTGTCTGTGTCTGTGTGTGTCTTGTGTCTGTGTCTGTTGTGTCTGTGTCTGTGTCTGTGTGTGTGTGTCTGTGTTGTGTCTGTGTGTTGTGTCTGTGTGTTGTGTCTGTGTGTGTTGTCTGTGTGTTGTGTCTTGTGTCTGTGTCTGTGTCTGTGTCTTGTTGTGTCTGTGTTGTCTGTGTCTTGTGTCTGTGTCTGTGTCTGTGTCTGTGTCTGTGTCTGTGTCTGTGTCTTGTCTGTGTCTGTGTCTGTGTGTCTGTGTCTGTGTCTGTGTCTGTGTCTGTGTCTGTGTCTGTGTCTGTGTCTGTGTCTGTGTCTGTGTTGTGTCTGTGTCTGTGTCTGTCTATGTCTGTGTCTGTGTCTGTGTCTGTGTCTGTGTGTCTGTGTCTGTGTCTGTGTCTGTGTCTGTCTGTGTCTGTGTCTGTGTGTGTCTGTGTCTGTTCTGTGTCTGTGTCTGTGTCTGTGTGTCTGTGTCTGTGTCTGTGTCTGTGTCTGTGTCTGTGTCTGTGTCTGTTGTGTCTGTGTCTGTGTCTGTGTCTGTGTCTGTGTCTGTGTCTGTGTCTGTGTCTGTGTGTCTGTGTCTGTGTCTGTGTCTGTGTCTGTGTCTGTGTCTGTGTCTGTGTCTGTGTCTGTGTCTTGTCTGTGTCTGTGTCTTGTCTTGTGTCTTGTCTGTGTCTTGTTGTGTCTGTGTCTGTGTCTTGTCTTTTTGTGTCTGTGTCTTGTCTTGTCTGTGTTGTCTTGTCT